>CH003018.1:1046491-1196241 GCA_000149265.1 Ciona savignyi | reverse complement strand
TAAACAATCGAGTTGGACTTGGACCTATTAAAGTTCTTGACTAATATGCATTAGATACGCAGTTGCGAATTTAGGGCATCACACTATGGCAATTCCCGACAGACCCGGGTTATATATATGCCTAATCATTTTAGCCATTTTCGAGACAATATTCATAGTTTTCGATAGCTTTGGAGTGGAATACACAGTTCACCTAAATTTTTAAAGAATATTAAGGAAATAAATCTAAAATAATGAAATCAAATATCCCAATTTACTGCCAAAAATCCCCATAATATAAAAAACAGTCAATTATGATACAACATTGCCACGAGTATAATAAGCATGCCGCTCAATGGTTACTTAATAAATTAATAGCGAATTTCAATACAAACCCTGCAAGATCCCCATAATCATCTTTAATTGTTTTTTAAACCTTACCACGCACAGAGAACCCAAATGTTACTACTTGCATGAATATCCTATCCTATCCTATATGTAGACTTTACATATAACGTTTTATAGTTTTTAGCAACAAGAATGTAATGGGTCCCGAGTTATCATACCAAGCTTTGTGTATGTCGATGTTCTCGATTAAGGACCTTTTTGCGGTAAGCTACTAAGAAAAAGTAGGCCTTGACTACAAAATGAGTGAGCACACCCCACTGAAATTTAGTTGGGAAAAACGGAAAGGAGGGAAACTGCACACTAAAAAAATATTAGGGAATTAGAGTTAATTTTAAACAAGGGGGGTGGTGTTAAAGCTAGTTCTGGGGTTAAGATTAGTGTTTAGGACCACGGTTATAATTAGTTTAAATAGTTTTAGTAAGCAGTTTTTCTCCTTTGAGTGCTGCCCATTTAGTTGAACGCCAACCTGGTTTTCTGTTAATGGGGAACTCTCGTATAGCAAACTACAAATAATAAACGAATCGAACAACTTCTTCCGGTCCAAATTTTCGCAAACAATCTATAACTTCGCAAAACTGATAAAACTGGTGCAGACTAAATTTATTGACGTTTTTTATTGCATTGTGTTGACAAATTACATTATATACGTTGTGTTGGATGACTATAAAAAAATATTTTATGGGATAATTTGCAAAGTAAGAAATATCTTTAAAGAAACCAAGGAATATTTTTGTTATACAGAAATATAAAGTTTTCATGTTGTCTTTGCTCGACACCATACCTTTCTCATTACTAGTTTAATAAAATTTCCATATATAGACAAGTTTCATCGGGCGTTCGGTATAAAAGTTACCAAAATACTTCCATTGTTTAGTAGTGCAGAACATCACACATCACTACTAAGTTCGTGCAATAATAACAATTTAATGCAAAGTTATTTTGCGCAGGTGTATGATAAACTTAAAGGGTTTTAGGCTATACAAATCTAGTTAATTGAAATACCGACCGGTCTGATTATATGTGAATAAGTGTAATTTAATACACTTTTTTTCAATAAAAAAATTATGATGTAGTCTAGGATAAAATGAATACAATTGTCCTACTTTTTATAATCAACTACATTTTCAGCATAGCCTTCATTTTTTTTCTTCTGGTGCGACTTTCTGAGAAGTTCTGTTTGACTTGATTAAGTTTTTAAGATAAAGAACTTGTTAAAAAGGTAAGCTATATTTATTAGTTAGGCCCATCCGCAATGGTAATTATATCAACAGTATATTTAAAATTTTGTAAAAATGTTAGATTTCATTGCCTATACTGTGGCACTGATACATGCCATTTACTTACTACTCTGCACACAATTAAGCACTGTCAAGTGTGCTTAGAAAAACTGAAATTGTGTAAGAGTGCCCAAACACTTTACACACAGCTCCAGCATTTATATAGTGTGCCTACCCGTATTATTTCATATGTTAAAAAGTTATTTTAGTGTTTTAGTTTTATTTTGTACATTGATAGTTAACAAAATGATACACTAGTTGATAATAAAGTTAAGTATGATTATAAATGTTTGATTTGATTAACTATAGACTTGTAAAATATTAAGACTTGGTTTGTTGTTTTACAATAAAGTTGATATACTGTACTCAAATTCAGCCTGTCACAAATAGTCAGAATACCCCTATATTACATGTTTACCAATTTTTTTATGTACAGAATAGGTAATTTGTTTTTTAAGACAACCCATTTAGACTGTTTCAATATCTACATTTGTCCGACCCGTTGGTCTAGTGGTTAAGTGCGCCTTTCAATCGAAAGGTTGCAGGTGCGAAACTGGTCGCTAGCTAGTCGGTTGTGTCCTTGGGCAAGGCACTTCACGGACATAGCCTGAACCCAGCAGGATTAATGGGTTCTACCAAATTAAAAGAACGTGTATGTTATATACAACACACTAAAATAGCTCCAGTAACCCGACGATGGGCGCGAGGTGATCTGACGATTGCTTGTGTGTTAAACCCCCTTGGTTTTCCCATTCATGGGATAAACATGAATATCCTATCCTAGCCTATCCTACATAACTGTAATAGGCATATTCTTCTATAGGGTGCCTTCATTCTGTACATGTAAAACACCAACCAAACATTTTTATGGTACAAACTGTAATTTCATCTTAACTTAATTCAACATGTGAAAATTACAGAATACTATGTCATACTACCCATGTTCTTTGATTTTGTTACAGATTAAAAACAGAACATCCTATATTCTAATTAATTATGTGCCATTAATCAACGGTTTATTTAGATTAAATAGACTTCACAATATGTTTTAAACTTCATGTAGTTTTGCAACAAAAATAAGACTTCAACAAGATTTGAAAATAAATGTTATAAGTTCTTTAGATGATATGTGGAAGTTTCAAACATTATAAAAATGAATAAGCACCCCCTTTCAGGCTATGTCGTGCTTATTGTAGGTGACGGAAGTGGGCGGATTAAGCTTCATGGTATATTATATGTTTTTTTTACAATACATTGTACATTCTACCATGCCTATAATGGCAGTTACTCCACTATTTCCATTAAAATTTATTTTTGAATATTTGAATGGCTAAATGGTATCAACCCATCTCTTACTGCTGCCAATTATTAGTTTTTAACGAATGTAAACTTTCATCAGGTTCTCCCTACAATAACAAGTCAGAAGACCTTCTCGCAACAGATGATATTATTCAGATTAATGGTTTTAACTTTGATACATGCTCTTATATAACTGTTTTGAAAGATATAGGAAAGGTATAGTAACTTTTCTTTGTTTTAACTTTACTGCTTGTACCATAAACATGCACCTGTGCCTCAAAACTCCTTAATAAAAGTTGAAATTGGTTGCTCTTTGGTTAGTTTATATTTGAAAATTATTCGGATTATAACAAACATCATACCGGTAACAAACAAGTGGCATTTTCTTCACATTCAACCAAAAAATATATAGATTCTGTGTATTTTTTTTGTGTTGGCAGCTTATTCATATCTTCCACTAAAAGTCATTTTGTTAGCTTAAGTGTCATTAGTAATTTTAGAAAAAAAAGTTTCCTGCTGTTTGTATAGGCAAAATACTAAAAAGAATTTGTTTTCTCGGACATAATAAAGTCTACATGGTACAAACACCCGGATAAGCCATTGATACAAGTACACTATTATTAAGTATAAATATCGTTATACCGATACTTATATTATACCCATATTTATTTCTAGTGCATAGATTCAAAAACCGTCCGACTGAGAGTTCGTCGTGGAAGCAAGTTCAATTTAGAAGGTAGGTTGGCTTGTTTTTCAAAATAACATAAAAAAACCTTTGTAAATCTTAGAAAATCTTAAATAATATCAAAAAATCATTTGTACATCTTCAAAAACCAGTTGTACATCTTAAAAAACCATTTGTACATTTTAAAAAACCTCAAAAAAACATTTGTACAGCTTGTTTTTTATATTGTTAGATTCAGAAACAAACCCAAAGAAAAAACGAGCTGTTGCCTTTGCTATAGAACCAGTTGGCGAAAAAAGATTGCTTGATTTGCAGATCAATGGACGTGTTCAAAGAATTGAAACTGAAGACCTACCACCATCTGTTCAGAATGTTCTAACTAAACGAACACTTTTCTTGACTGACTTTATAAGCGAGACCTTAAACAAGAGAAGCAGTGCATGTAATGAACTGAAGGAAAATTCTATTATAAGTTTAAGTAACTCGTCTGAAACAAGTTCAACTAGCCCGTGTAAAACAATGGCAATGGCTGAGCAACCTAAGCCGCACCATCGGTATCGTATCAATGGAGGTCCCGGCACAGTTTTACCTCCAGATGAAACAACCAATGAAATGGCGGTTGACTGTCCTGCTGCATATGTGGCAGCAAACCCACCAAGAAGTGGTGTCTCGACGCCACGGAATATGTTTGATGTCCCTCCTCCCACACCCTTGGACAGCACCGCTGTTTCTTCTCAAAAAAACAAAACAACAAAAGATTTGGAGGTGCATTTAAATATTATAAAAATCACTTTATTACTACAGAATGTAACGAGCATCTAACACCCAACCGTATTATTTGTGGGTTGGTTTCATATATTTCGTTGTCAAGTGTTAACACAGGTTTTGATGCTTTCCATATGTTCTTGAAAGTGCATTTGAACTTATTATCTGACCGATATATGCAGAAAACCAATGCTTTGTTAATTTAAAATTTAAAAGGTTAAAACAGGTACATATCAGTTTTTCAGAAACAAGACTACAGGGCGTACAGGCGTTGAATTTATTATATGTTACATGCTAGTTTCGTTATAATGTAAGCCTGAATTTTTTGATCAAAATGGTTTGCACAAAAATAAATAAACAAAATCGTTGAACACATACAATAATACATTCCCTTAGATCAGATGTACACCACATTTGGTTTGTTAGTTACAACTGTGACCTATTCGTTTCTGCTTGCAACCTGTAATGTAATGTTTTCACAAATTTTGCTTTTAAGGTGAATCGTGGATAGCACCAGGTTGGCACACTAGATGCATACTAATGTGATGCACTACAAATAGTTTACACAGTTAATTTACAATGATTTAAACAAAATCCTGGTTGTAATAAAATAAGTTTTAAAGACTAAAGCGATAAAATATCTGTATTATTGTTGATTTTCAACCGTTTAAATACCCGTGATTAGTTTGTGTTGCACAAGATTATTTTTATGCATTTGCAAAGTAGAACTAATAACACCTAATACACACCTCAGACAACTAAATGCAAACTTTATTAAATGATTTCAAGTTTTTTAATAGTTGACTCAAGTCCATTTCAGCACAAGTACACTTTGGTTCGACTCACAAGAATTTATACTTACATCCTTAGTGACAGGTGCCAACAGTGAATATAAAACAAAACATAATTATGTGTCTTTATCCAATTACTAATAAATAAGAGAATAGGTAAACTAAATAAATTTCAAAAGTTTTTAAATCTACCCAGAAGCAGGCACAGAAACCAATAATAAAGAAAAAAATTATAATATACACAAAATTAGTTTTTATCTCGATATGTAGGTAAAAATATGCAAGTTTATCACCTTCAGTGTAGCATTACAAGATATTTTCAAAATCTATTTTTATTGATGTTTATTTTGTTGTCTCATTGCCAGGCTGCAGCTGCTGTGGCGGAGACGCTTCCGCAACCCGACATGAACTTCCAACGCATCAATCGGATGAGGGAGTCGGTGAAACGACAAAAGGAACAACGACTTCGTGACATGGAGGTTCGACATCAGATGAAACAAGAAGAAGGATCAAAGAAAATTGAGCGGTAAGACAAAGAAAGCTGTCTTTAGAGGACAATATACACTTTTTTAAGGCATGACCTATCCTAAAAAAACAAACCATGTCCTGAAAAAAAGATATAATGTGAAGGACACTGCATATTAAATTATGCTGAAACTACATTGTATTGTAAACAATCAGCGATACCATATAATAACAGATTTACAATAATTTATAATTGAAAGAAATTTACACATGTTGTGGTTTTAGTGATTAAAACTGTATCCACAGTGTTTTTGTTATTCAGATTAAAACAAATGACACCAGAACAGGAGGTTAAAGCTCGGAAAACGGGAGTTGATAATTATGGTTTTGAAAGAGATAGCTATATTCAAGCCGATCAGGAGGACAAACCGCAAATTGGTATGAAATTAATGCTGTGTGTTGTACAATGTGTTGTATATCACTTCACAAATATTATCTCAGGTATTGAATATATCACTTCACAAATATATATCTCAGGTATTGAATCCATGTTCATGGCATTAAAAAATGTACGAGGAAAAATAAAAAGTCCAGAATTGTCCGATGATCTTTTGTTTCTTCAAAAAGTAATTCAAGATGACGACTTCCAGGTTGGAAAACAAGTTTATTTAAATGTTTTAAAAGTAATATTATGAATAAATGTTGTATTATATAGGATGCATTAGAGATGCACAGTGTGATGAGTGAATGTACGAAACCCAAATCGAACGCTCCAGTGATCCCCATCTCAAATGATGTTCAAACCGTTACTTCTGTGGCAAGTTGTTCTCACCAAAGTTTTTTGTGCTTTTTTTGGATGTTTTATTATAAAAGCTATTGTAAAGAATATTTTATGGCTAACATGCAAGCAATTGGGATATTAGTTTATAGTATTTATGTTACAGGTCAAAGAAGAATTGATGTTTTGTCAACTTCCACAGGCCGAACAACTTGTCGGGATACTTTCCGATACCAACTTCACAGTAAGCGCTTGCTCCTCATTATATATATATATATATATATATATATATATATATATAGTGCCGTTTTTAGAAAATTTTCAAAGGGGCGGATTTGTGAAGTAGGGTAATACTGCAATATTTACACCAAAGCATAATTATGTAAACCACAGTTAGGTCTATGTCAGTTGCACTGATTGCTATAATAAGGTGGCAATTATTATGTTGTTCAAAACAAGTAACTACATATGAAGAATATAATGTAGACTTTAGTAACATCTGTGGTAACTAGGTACAACCACCAGCTTGACACAGGGCATCGTTACACCCTGTACTTAAGATCTGCCTTTTTTCATTGTGATACGAAAACCATCCACATATTTTCTATTGTAAAACATATTGCTTATACAACAGTTTATTTAGTTATTTTGGTTAAATTGAAAAGGATTCCATATAGTAGTAATATTCATATTGATCCTGGCTGTATCTGTGCAACACAGGAGTAATTAGTACAAAATTAAACTTACAATCTAAATATTACTTGCTGTTATAGGGCCTGATGCTTGCTCATGATGAGTCTGCAGAATTCCTCTATGCACCTGAGCCAGAGGTGGACATCAGCAACACACTTGAAGATGACGAAATCATTCAACGAGTCGCACAATACACTGATAAGGCTGTGCGTGTCGTACGATTGGAAAAAATAAATGATGCTTTGGTGAGTGTTATTTTGGAAATCAATTTGCTACCTGCAACGACCCCATTTTTAAATTTATTCTTTGTCCCAGGGAGCAACAGTAAGAAGTGAAGATGATGGGTCAGTTATCATTGGCCGCATTATTAGCGGAGGTGTAGCTGATAAAACCGGATTACTTACCGAGGGAGATGAATTGATTGAAGTGAATGGAAAGTCAATGCGGGGGCTTGATGTCAACGAGGTTTGTTCTATTATCCTAATTTATAAAACCATTTTCAAAGGGGTAATATATTACAGGTTGGTGATACAATTGCTGCGATGAATGGAACACTCGTATTTGTGCTGGCTTCTGCAACTAAATCGAACGGATTTTTCCGTACTACCGAACTTGGAACTGTCGTGGTGAGTGTTTTACAGTATTGCGAATGCTTTTTTCTACAAATAACAATTTTTTTTAGAAACATGTTCGCGCTTTGTTTGACTACGATGCGTTCGATGATCCATACCTGCCATGCCGGGAGTTAGGCCTCTCCTTCCAAAAAGGTGATGTGCTGCGTGTGATGGCAATGGAAGATGATTGGTGGCAAGCCTACCGTGATGAGGATGACACACATCTTTCATTGGCTGGTCTTATTCCTTCCCAGCAATTTCAGCTGCGGTCAGTTGTCGTTCTTGTTGGTATTATAATATATATCTATATATACTTAGCATTGGTTCAATTTTTAGGCGTGAAACTCTGCGTATGTCACTTATCAAGGAGAGTAAAGCACCAGAGAGTAAGAAGTCCTATTTATGTGGAAAGAAGAAAAAAAAGAAAGTGAAGAACGAATCCAATACAAGCGATGATGCTGAAGGTAAAGCCCATATCCATTTTTTCATTGTTATCCTCGCATGTTTGAAAGAACCCCCAAAAGTGATTTTCTGTTGTCCAGAATAAAACAAAATGGCTGTTTAAGAATTTGTCCAAATCTGGTTGAAACTTTTAGAATCTTACATAAATATTGATTTATTCAAACCTGACACATGATTTTTGTTGGCTTTCTGAATGATATAATTAATATTATGTACAGAAAAGATGCTTGGCTAGCATATTCTATGTATAGGTAGACCATATTTATAAATATTCAGTTTCTTGTACTGGGAACTATTAGTAATAAGCTAATCCAATAGTAGAGCATTGAAATGTTTGTTTTGGTTGCCAATGGGACATGTATGTTTCTGTTAGAACAAACATTAGCTTAGTGTTGTGAGTGTAAAATATATGTGGTTAATTCTCTAGTTCTATTGTCATTTATACAATACAAAAATAACATAAGATGATGAACCCATACAAACATATGAAGAAATGGCTCTGTACCACCAACCTGAAACAAAAAAGAGGCCAATTGTTCTTATTGGTCCAGCAAATGTTGGGAGGCACGAGCTAAGACAGAGATTAGTTGATAATGACCGAGAAAGATTCGGTTCAGCTATTCCACGTAAGTAATTTAGCATCATAAGTGTAACTTTAATGTATAAAGGGTGGTTAGACCCTAGGTGCCATCTGCAATAAAGTGCTACAACGGGATAACACAGCTACATCTATAATCAGTTGTGGGAGTAGTTCAATTTCAGTTGTGGGAGTAGTTCAAGCACGTCCAACTGACATAACATGTTGTTTTAGGCTTTAAACTGCACAAGTGTTGTATTAGGCCTTAAACTTAAAATACATTTAAACTATAGTGGTTAGCATTAAACTTCTATAAATTAACAGATACTTCCCGGCCACCAAATGAAGGTGAAAAGCCTGGGGTGGATTATAATTTTGTATCACTCAATGAGTTCGAATCAATGGTGGCCGCCGATAAGTTTCTTGAACATGGAGCGTACCAGAAGAATTTGTATGGCACAACCATCAATGCCGTCCAGCATGTTATGGACATGGAAAAGATATGTGTTTTAAACCTTCATGCAGAGGTAGATAAGTTTTTACGTAACGAAATTAAATGCGGCCAGGTAGTTTTTACTTTTAAGACTTTTACCTTATAATGTTACAGATTACAACCCCCTTGAAATAATTTTCCTTTAATATCTGATTTTCCAAGCCATTTAACCATACAAACGGTCAAAATAATTTTAAGATAATCTTTTACAAAACACCTTTTTAATTATACTTTTCACTAGTCTCTTCAAGCATTGAGTATGTCTGGCTTAAAGCCGTACATTGTCTTCATTGCACCACCACCTTTAGAAAAGCTGAGACAAAATATGTCCAAGGAAGGAAAGCAAATAAAGGTATACGAAATAGTGCTGTGTTTTTAATGTAGAATTCTGAAAAAGGAAATACAACTTAAAAAAAGTTTCATTTGACAAGATTGTTTATAAACGAACACAGCTTTGGGCAACTTTTTATACTTGTTCCCACAGTTGTGTTACTAAGTCGACTGTAGTATTACAATATGATATAAGTAATTCTACATTGATTAACTCATTAATCCACTGGGTTCAATCAAATGTCACTAAGTGCCTGGATCAGGTACATAACAAACCAACTAGCTGCGGTTTCAATCCCACTACCTTCGTGATAATAATCTGCTATAGGGCACCACTAAAAAGGGAAGAAGGAAAACTGCTCATTTACACTATTAAAATCTAATTTAAACCCTGCATCAAACAAAAATCTCAACCCCAGAATAAAAGCAAACTCTAAACATATGTTTTAAACCAACTGTCATGCCGTAATATTCATTTTAGTGTGCATTTTTCCTCCTTCCCTCTTTCCCCCTTTTTAGTTTTCCCCTCTGCGATGTCACCAGTAATACTTACCACCCAGAAGCAAATATTTTAAGGTTAAGTGATAAAGTAATGAATTAAGCGATGTTGCACAACAGGAGGACGAGTTAAGAAGGATCATTGAAAATGCTCGTGACATCGAGAGACGATATGCACATTACTTTGATGAAACTATTCGAAACACTGACCTCAACCGATCATATGCCGAGCTTCTCAGACTCATTAATAAACTCGACTCTGAGCCACAATGGGTACCAGCATCATGGCTTGAGTAGCAACAGCTGCTCGGTGATGGAAGTATCACAACCATGGATTGGATACAGCAAGATTATGCAGTGTGGTACCCTTAAAATGCAGTATTGTTTAATATGACAGAATTGTTGATTTCACTTATTTTAAATCTCATTAGGAGGTGAATGGTTTCTCAACTTTCTAAAATTGTATAACTACAAGAACAATATTACAAGAACATATATTTTATGATTGCAATGAGGAATATAACTGTTCCTCAATTTTATATAAACCGTCCGTGTTAAAATATTTTATTCTTCATATATTGCATTCTGTAAGGACCAAGAATTTTGTGGTGAAAAATATGGTGCTTTTCATTTTTGTTTGTTTTTTAAATTGATCTCTGTAAAATCATGTCAATGGTGGTGCTTCATCCAATCAAATTGCAAGTTTAAAGCATTTTTGCCAAACCAGTATTGAAACTTTCTACTCGCCTTTTGTTTTATTTCATAAGCATGTATATATTTTAATTTTTTTCATTGTTCATGGTACAACACTCACCAATAGTGTAAATAATTTGTGCTCCTTATTTTGACTTATTCAACCGAGCTTTTTTACAGAGAACCAACCTACAATTATTAATAACTGTTTTACTATGTTGTTTTGTATTTATTTAC
Source organism: Ciona savignyi (assembly GCA_000149265.1). Lineage (NCBI taxonomy): Eukaryota > Metazoa > Chordata > Ascidiacea > Phlebobranchia > Cionidae > Ciona > Ciona savignyi. Next base: position 1,185,197 of record CH003018.1, on the reverse strand, counting down.
TAACAATAAATATATTACTATGAAACCTGGATAATAGCACCAAATCTACGTCTAGGTTTTTAACAAAATAATAAATTCGTAATTACAACCAAATAATTAATTCGTAATACAGTGTTAAAAAACATCAGAAAACGTAAAAAATCAATCAATCTCCCAAGAGATAGCCAAAAACACAAAAAATATGGAATGCTTTTCAGAAATGAAGGTTGTTTTTTGCTTTGTTCCAGTAATTTGTGTATGTTAAAAAATATTGTGTGTTAAATTAGAGAGTGAAATAATTTGTATGGTTTATTCCGAAAGAACTTACGAAACTTATTTAATGTTTTTCAAGGTCCTAACGTTAAATTGTTTTACATGGTTAACATTAAATTACTAGTTTTAAAATAGTACTGTTGTTTTTATTCATAAGTTTAACGGCTGCGTTTGTAGCCTTTTGTTTATTGTGTGTCTAGTTGACGACTACCATGCAGACAGACGTCTACTGCGCATGCGCAGATTGAAATAAAAATTAAAATCTCCGCGAATACACGAGCAAAATGCTTATTTTTAAGGTCATGTTTTACCGAGCATAACTTACCGTATCCTAAGAGATTATACTAACCCAGCTAAAGCACTTGTTTCATTTTGCTTTAAAAAGGGTGTTTTGTGGACCGAGAACAAATTATAGTAATCGAGCTTCCGCTCATTTATAAAGCAGTCTGCTTATGATCTTAAGAATAGAATAAGCCGTGTATTTGAGGTTAATCCTGGTAATCGACAAAGCACAGATGTCGTAACATCGTACTGTGAGTATGAAACCGTTGTTCTAGAAAATTCTGCTTTCGTACGTCACGTGGCTTCACACTAGCAAGCGCACATGAGTCGCGAACTTTCCAGAACAAAATTAGTATCTTGCGATTTCCGCAAATAGAATTAACCCGCCAAAATTATTTGTTCTGTTATATATTTTTTAGAAATATATTATGAATATTTACATATTATATATATCTAAGTAACAATAAATAATGGTTTTTATACACTTAGAATAATTTATAAAAGAATATATCACTAAATAGTGATGGCGGATGAATATAACAAATCGAAGCAAAGTGAGGAGAAAGAAAAAGGGAGGGAAGTTAAAACCTGAGCACGTGTGTCAGTTCCAACGTGTTGCTTGAAACCGTTGGTAGTCGTTGCGTGGGTCGCTGTAGTTTGCTTATAATTTTGCGTTGGCTTGTTTTCCTTACCAAAAGTCTAATCATTTTATATTTATTTTAGATCTGCTGGTTTATCTCGCTTGAATTAAAATTTAACTAAATTCCCCAAATATCGTAAGTAAGCGCAATAATTATATATTAAAAGAAACTAAACTGGAAATAAAATAACAGATGGCGGATGAAGTTCAAGATGATGTTGCGGAGGTGTTTGCTTTCCAAGCTGAAATTGCTCAGTTAATGAGCTTGATTATCAATACCTTCTACAGCAACAAAGAAATCTTCTTAAGAGAATTGATTTCAAACTCTTCTGATGTAAGTGTCATTTATGTATAATTCAATGGCTATGATGTCGTGGCATAAGATCGTTAAAAAAGCGTTGTAGGTTTAGCTTTATTTTGTATGCAAGTTTGTCTGTTAATGGCAAACCAGGGAATGAAATTCTGGTAGTACAGACGTTTTAATGTATCTTACTCTTGGTTTTCCCCATCTAAAACTTGCTGTTTTCTGTTGTTTTTTTGTATCCCAACTGCAATGATGATGTATCCCAACATTCGCAGTTTCCACCAGACCAGAGATAAACTTAATATACAGGAGGGTAAAACTTGCTGTATATTATGTGGATTCTCGATTTATGATGGTTTAATGTTCCTTCCTTGGATGTCTGAGCAGTTCTAAAGTAATTAAATTTAGTCTAAAGTACACTTAGCTTATATTCAAACTAAATGTGCAACTTTTAATCCCTACAAAATTGAATTGCAGGCCCTCGATAAAATTCGGTATGAAAGTTTAACCGATCCAAGCAAGCTTGACAGCGGAAAAGAATTGAAAATTGAAATCATCCCAAATAAGGATGACCATACCCTCACCTTGATTGATACTGGTGTAGGAATGACAAAATCTGATCTGATCAACAATCTAGGGACAATTGCAAAATCTGGAACAAAAGCTTTTATGGAAGCTCTTCAGGTAATTGAATTTTCATTTATGATGGTTAAAAATCTCTGTTCTTGTGTTAAAGGTTTATCTATGGCCGCTATGTATCTGCATTAGGTATTATTAACAATGGTTTTTTACAGTCTGGTGCTGATATTTCTATGATTGGTCAATTTGGTGTCGGTTTCTACTCCGCATTTTTGGTAGCAGACAAAGTTAAAGTGGTTTCAAAGCACAACGATGATGAACAATATGTGTGGGAATCTTCCGCTGGTGGCTCCTTTACCGTTTCCAATGTAGTTGATGATGTTCCAGTCCGTGGTACCAAGATCGTTCTTTATATGAAGGTTTGTTCTTTAAACTAAACGCTTGTGAAAGTAATGACTGAAGCTTTTATTACTCAAGTTGACTTATTACAGGAAGATCAACGCGAGTACTTGGAGGAAAAGAAGATCAAGGACATTGTTAAGAAGCACAGCCAGTTTATTGGTTATCCAATCTCCCTTCATGTGGAGAAGGAGCGGGAAAAGGAAATCAGTGATGACGAGGAGGAGGAGGAAGAAGAGAAGAAAGAGGAAGCTGCCGAGGAGGTTCAGCAGGTATGACGGTTTGCTATTTCCGCTTGTTTAATTTGCAATGATGATGTATCCCAACATTCGCAGTTTCCACCAGACCTGAGATAAACTTAATATACAGGAGGATAAAACTTGCTGTATATTTTGTTGATTCTCGATTTATGATGGTTTAATGTTCCTTCCTTGGATGTCTGAGCAATAAAAAAATAAAGATAGTATATGGGTTTTGAAAATGTAGTAGTCTTAGTTTTTTACATTTTGTTTCAGGAGAATGACGACAAGCCAAAAGTAGAAGACCTCGATGAAGAAAATGAGGAAGCGAAGGACGACAAAAAGAAAAAGAAGAAAATTAAGGTTTGTACAGGAATGAATTTTACAATCCAGCAATAATTACAAATACTCTTTTGCCAACAGGAGAAATACACTGAGCTTGAAGAGCTGAACAAAACGAAGCCACTGTGGACCAGAAACCCTGATGATATTTCACAAGATGAATACGGGGAGTTCTACAAAAGTTTGTCAAATGACTGGGAAGACCACCTTGCTGTTAAGGTGATTTAGAAATTTAGTGCAAAATTAAAAATTAATTGGACTATTATAATTTGTAAACAATTGTATTAATTTACTTTTTGTTTTTTAGCACTTCTCGGTAGAAGGGCAGCTGGAGTTCCGTGCCTTGCTCTTTGTTCCAAAGCGTGCTCCTTTTGACTTGTTCGAAAATCGGAAGCTTAAAAACAACATTAAGCTTTATGTCAGGAGAGTATTCATCATGGACAACTGTGAGGATCTGATTCCGGAGTACCTAAGTAAGAACCCGGCACTTTTGGTTTGCATTGCAATGATGATGTATCCCAACATTCGCAGTTTCCACCAGACCTGAGATAAACTTAATATACAGGAGGATAAAACCTGCTGTATATTTTGTTGATTCTCGATTTATGATGGTTTAATGTTCCTTCCTTGGATGTCTGAGCAATGCAATATTTAAATATTTTTTCCTTATTTATGAAAATGTTTTAAAACAACAATGTTTAGATTTCGTGAAGGGAGTGGTGGATAGTGAAGATCTTCCTTTAAACATCTCTCGTGAAACTCTTCAACAATCAAAGATTCTCAAAGTCATTCGAAAGAACATTGTAAAGAAATGTGTTGAATTAATTGGCGAGATTGTAGAAGACAAGGAACAATACAAGAAATTTTATGAACAATTCGGAAAGAACCTGAAGCTTGGTATTCATGAGGATTCTCAAAATCGCAAGAAATTGGCTGGATTCCTTCAATACCACTCATCGCAATCTGGTAAGTAACTAATACTGTTGCACTGCTCCTTTATAAGCTTGAGTGCACATTAAAATTAATATTTCTTGTATTACAAGGTGATGAAATGACAACTTTGGAAAACTACGTCACTCGAATGAAGGAAAACCAGAAGGACATTTATTACATTACTGGTGAATCCAGAGACCAGGTCTCCAACTCTGCCTTTGTTGAAAGAGTCACAAAAAGAGGGTTTGAAGTCTTGTACATGGTTGAGCCAATTGATGAATATTGTGTACAACAACTTAAGGTTGGTTCATTTACATTTTGCTACTTCACTTTTATGCAATGATGATGTATCCCAACATTCGCAGTTTCCACCAGACCAGAGATAAACTTAATATACAGGAGGATAAAACTTGCTGTATATTATGTTGATTCTCGATTTATGATGGTTTAATGTTCCTTCCTTGGATGTCTGAGCTTTGTTTTTTAAAGTTAGATGAAAATGTTAACCTTTGTATTGTTGGATCCTCGTTCTAATTTAGTTCCAAACTTTCTAGGAGTTCGATGGGAAGAATTTGGTCTCCATTACAAAAGAAGGTCTTGAACTTCCAGAGGATGAAGATGAGAAGAAAAAGTTGGAAGAAGCAAAGGCTAAATTTGAAAACCTTTGCAAAGTTATCAAGGAGATTCTTGACAAAAAAGTGGAGAAGGTAAAACCAAATCTTCTTGGGACTATTTGAATTTAAATAAACGTTTTTATTCTAAGGTTGTGGTATCCAATAGACTGGTGCAGTCCCCATGTTGTATTGTGACCTCCCAGTATGGTTGGTCTGCCAACATGGAACGAATCATGAAAGCCCAAGCATTAAGAGACACCTCTACTATGGGTTATATGGCCGCTAAGAAACACCTGGAAATTAATCCAGATCATTCAATCATGGAGCAACTCCGACAAAAGGCAGAGGCCGACAAGAATGACAAGTTAGTAACAATTTGTTCATCTGTTCTGCAGTATTTTAATTCGTATTATTCTAGGTCTGTAAAAGATCTCGTTATGCTTTTGTATGAAACCTCCTTGCTGGCTTCTGGCTTCTCACTGGAAGATCCATCAACCCATGCCACCCGTATACATAGAATGATCAAGCTCGGTTTAGGTAAGTTTTTTTCTGTTTTGTTTGATCAAATATATATTCATGGTTTGTGAATATTTAAAGGCATTGATGATGTTGATGGAGAGGACGCAGCCACCGGCGACGATGTTGATGATATGCCGCCACTGGAGGGTGATGCTGATGACGATGCATCTCGCATGGAAGAAGTTGATTAAACCTATTAGTCGAAAGGTTGCCAAACCAATTTTTCCATCTTTCGGATTCGGCACACAATGCAGCTAGAGTGTAAAAATCGGTTCAGCACTCTTGTTCAATTTTTAGTTACCGTCACATCCGTGTGAAACTCCTGTTCAATATTTCTTTTCTGCTGTTACGCTATAAATTGTCCCGTTTTGTAATTGTATCGTATCCAATAAAACTAAATTTATGTAGATGTGTTTTTAAAAGGCTTAAATTGTCGTAGTTTGTATTACGTAAGGTTCAGTTCGGCCGGCACTCCGTTAGGCTGTTTAACCGTACGTTGTAGTAATGTCTCCTTGTAGTTTGATTGTACGCAAATTTTATCCAGATTTTCAGCCCTTGTAATCTGGTCGGTGCCTTTGGAAGTATGTCTGAATAATGTCGATTGTGACGAAACTCGTGTTTGTTGGGTAATAAACGTGGTTACTACAGCAGCAATAACTGGTTGCTCCTTAATTATTTCGGTCAAAATGTCATCCGGGAACGATTCTGAAATGCTGCAGGTTCCAGGTACGCACAAGGGTCCGTCAAAATCTGTTCTGAATCGATGCGAATCTTCACGTATTACTTCGAGGTTGGTTATTAGAGGTTATAACTTGACAATTTAAAATATATCTATTTTAATGTGTCCAGAATAAACGTGAACCATAAAACATCGGCTTATTTTCTCACAAGCAACCAGAATAAACGGGTACGTTGAATTTCCCCCCATTAATATCTGTGTTAAACAGTTGTCGTTTTTAAATAGAGAGATACGAAACCAAATGGTTCGTCAAGTGGCAAACTAGGTGATGATATGAACCATCATAACCTAAAGGAACTTGAAGCAATCTTTAAAGAAGCAGGTTCATTGTTTTTACTTTAGCCTAGTTTGCAGGTCATTTCGTAAACACAACTTTCTAGTCAATTAAGCCCCACCACTTATTGAGCCGATTTTCCATAGACTATAATAAAAACATAAATTAACACTGGACTGATGTTTTACATAAGCAGGCAATATCTGCATTGCAATTAAAATATTGATTGATTTTATATGATTATAATCTCATTAATCAAGCTTTATTTTATCATCAGTAAAGTATAAGAGTGGAATTTCCACCAGTGTTCTAATCGCCACGAATGTCATGGCGTGATGTCCACTTAGGGTTAAGCTTTTGTCAAGGCACTGACTGTAATTGGCTCGGTTTAGTGCAGGGGTTCTTAAATTGGGAGGCGTGCAGTCTTTATGAATACCAAACTACTAACCGACTGTTTACGTATGTTAACTTAATATTTATTTATTGTCCATAGTTCCTAATTGCAACTAAAAGCATTGATAACGTGTACGCTGTAGCACTACTTTTTATGTGGAGACCAGAAATACGCCTTAACGGAAGATGGCGTAAGAGACCCAAAAGTTTAATAACAAGCAACCTGATCACACACACGATACAAATTGACAATTAACACGACTGTTATAGCTACTGATGACGACGCCGGTTTAGACATGCATCAGTTCAGAATCGCGATGAAACGAACGATGGGGGATCACATTAATGACGACGAACTAGATATGATATTTATGAAGGTGATATGAACATTCGTGATGACAAGATAACTCAGTGTCAAGTTCCCAGTCTTACACCATTCTGCTGTTTTAAGGTGGATACTAACTGCGATGGGACGGTGGATTGGGACGAGTATCTATCATACATGCTGCTTGAGTACCAAGAGAAGGAAAACATGTTTTCGATGGATCAAGACCAACCATTCCCGAACCCGATGCTCGCGAAACAATGCACCCATATTGAATCCATTTGCAGAATTACTATGCTTTTGGTGTGTTTTGCACAGGATTAGAATCGAATATGGTTCTAATCCGTTTTTTTTTCAACAGTCTTACGCACGCCAGAGTACAGATGTTGATCCCACTATCGACGAAGCAGGAAGTCGGTACCTCACTTTGTCAAAAGAAGGGATTTTAAATGTTTGGGGGTCAGATTGGCAACTTCAGGTTTATGACGAATACAGTTTACGATTGCTTAACCGTACAAACGGGTCCAATATTTTACAGAAAACGTGCACGCTAGAGAGCAGTAGAGGTGCGCATAAATCACTATGGGTCACGGATATGGCATGCATGTCAAACTGCAATTGTATCTGCGCATCCTCAACTGACTATGAGGTTTCATTCTACTCTTTAACTGGAAACATGAATCAGCGAAAATTCCAGATAAAAGGTTCGTCGTTTCATCAAAATATCTGTTTAAATATGCTGCCCAGGTAATTGTTTTCTAATAATAAACATTCCACTGAGTCTCAATTAAAACCCAGGATTGAAAAGCTGCGCACTAACAATGGATTTTAGTTTTTCTACAAAAAATCCGAAACGAAGTATACTGCTATGGGGCGACACTAGTGGTGGTATTTTCATCATCCGGTTCTACGACAATCCGAATATTTGCCTGTTTCCCTCCTCTAAGTGCCCCGGGAATAAATGTACTCCGACACTTCTTAGGAAAGGAGCTGTTCCTAATGTAATAGCTTCGTACTTCCCCAAACTACACACCGGTTGGGTTCAACAACTAAAATATTACATCAGCAAAAAAGTAAGTGGATTGATATTGATTTGTTTGACATTTGGAACATCCATTGAGATAATTTCCTACAACAGGAACAGGAATGTTTTGTATCCGGCTCAATGAATGAAGAGAAAGCTCTTAACTTTGCTGATATCACGAAAAAGGTATCTGGTTCCGTGAAAGACCAGAGCATCGTCATAAATCGGTTAGTTTTGACTTCATATTATTTTCTAGAGATTTATTATCCCCCAACATTTTTTTAGAAAATCGTCATTTCGTATTCGAAAAGGTGTTCTGTGCCTTGACTACGACCCAGAGTGGAATCTTATTGTGACCGGTAGTCGTGATTGTGACGTAAGAATTTGGAATCCATTCGTTGTGAGCAAGTCGTCAGCTGTGTTGAAGGGACACACATTCGCCGTTATTCAAGTCCATGTTCGCGGTGGAGAACATCAGATAATAAGGTTTTATTATAAAAATTAGCCAACTTCTTAAGCATTCGAATATTTGTCCGCCGGTTAGTCTGGCAGTTAAGTGCGCCGCCTTTCAATCGAAAGGTTGCAGTTGCGAAACTGGTCGCTAGCTAGCCAGTTGTGTCCTTGGGCAAGGCACTTTACGGACGTTGCCTGAACCCAGCGGATTTATGATTCTACAAATTTGAAGGAACGTGTAAATCATATACAACACACTGCAATAGCTCCAGTAACTCGACGGTGGGCGCGAGGTGATCTGACGATTACCCGTGTGTTAACCCCCTTGGTTTTCCCAATCACGGGGATAAACATGAATTTCCTATCCTTTTCTATCCTATTTTAAGTACTATGTTTGAAAAAACTTGTTTTAATAAAAATATTTGTGTCACAGTGTGAGCAAAGACAAGAACATTCGCATCTGGGATCTTCGAGACTACTCGTGTAAACAGAATATCCACGGCAGAAATGTCAATCTGGGTCGACTCGATGTTAGTGCAACTTACGCTAATAATCGTACAAAAGACCTTGTGCTGGGGACCAATCAAATCGGTCTGTTCCAAACACGTGGTACATCTACACCTAAACATGTACGAGGGACAGTTAGAAGCCACCACAAGCCAATCACCTGCGTCCTCTATAATAAACTTTTTAAACAGGTAACATAACCGGGTTATTTGTTTATAATAATATCACATGTATACAAGATGTTTTTTTGTGGGAATTCAGTACACTTTGACATCGACATTTTTTATGCCAGATTGCATAATTATGTCATTAATATATCGCCCACAACAGATAGTGACCGGAAGTGACGACTCCATGGTGACGACATGGGATTTAAATACCGGAACGAAGACCATGCAGTTCCGCACAGAACACGACGTGGAAGTTACCAGCATGGCGTTTGACCCCACCTATCGGCGGCTAGCTACCGGTATGTTTATTTGTGTATGTAATATAAACGATGTGTGGAAAGTAACTTTTAAATCGATTCATTGAATTTTATAAATTCTGCTTTCCAATAGGATCAAGGAACGGGTCAATTGCGCTCTGGAACTTTAATAATGGTGCTTGCTTGCGGCGTTTGGGAAAAACTGACGAACTTGAAATTGCTGATGTCATATTTTGCAAGCATCGTATTGTTGCTGCAGGATGGAATAAGCACGTGACTACTTATGCTGACTCATATGAAGACGAAAGCTCACGAACGTTTAAACGTTGTCATGGAGACGACATTCTCAGTCTCGGTAATGTAACTAAAACTTTTCGTTCGTTTTTTACTGTTACATTTTAACCATTCTTTCTTGAATAAAAGATCTTAAAACTTTTTTACCCGAATTTTAAAGTTGGATATGTAACTACTACTTAGGTAAAACATACCCTTGTAAATCCTAGTAGTCCTACATGCTGCATGAATGTTCCCATTGTTATAAAAAAAACACTTATTTTATTAAAGGGTACCACGCGTCACAATCCAAAATCTGTACATTTAAGAGGGATACTGCATACGGTGTATATGTACCTGTTTGTAATACATACGTTGTCTTCCAGTATACCACCAACGTGATTCCACCATGGCGAGCGCTTCGTACGATGGCGACATTTTCGTCTGGTCGATGGACACGGAAGACGTGGTGGTTGCACTGAATATGTATGAAAGCATCCTACCTATACATCTTCCCTCCAGTAGCAATAAAATGTAAGATTTGATTTTTATTTGCTAAACCTTTATATATATATTTATTGATTGATTTTTAGGTCCAGTAACTCAGATTTCCCACTTAGTGACGCAAATAAACGTACCCAAGGTAAGATATTCAATTAGCGCACAAATTTCCCATTATTAAGTTTCATTATTTAACCTATACTTAGCATGGGGATCAAGACAAGGTACTCCAGTCGGGAATTCCCCGGATGCGCGAACCCGTATCCAAACGCCGCAATCAAAGCTTGAAAGATGGCTCCCGGACTATTTGCCTTGGTATCAAGGAAAAGACGAGACATCCAGCGAAGGTTTATACTTTTGACATTTAACTGTAACATAATATTTTCTGAAGCAATGATACTCTGAAGAGTCTGACAGCGACGACGATTCGAGCGATGGAGGGAGTTGCACATCAGATGACAGGAAACACACACCCGCTGAAAGAGCAGTCAATAAACTTGAATTCTTACAAGGTAAACGCTTTAACCTGTGTAAAAAAGGTTGCAAGCGATTTTAATAAAACCCCTATTTGTCATTAATCGGATATTTAATTTAGGACGACACAGTAACGAAAACACAGCTACTCTACTTGCGGCAGTTTCGAATGGTCTTATAGCTGCGTGGTCGGTTCATCAAAAAGGCGGACTGCTTGGCTACTTCAATGCTGTCGGTGCAAAGAATGAGGTTGTACTAGCTATGGAAACCGACGAGGAAGCCGAGATTCTTATTACTGGTTTACTTTATATGATGCCGTGTCAAACCCAATTGTACATAGCGTTTTTATGTCTCAGGTGACAGCCGAGGTTATCTCAAAATGTGGGACATATCGTCGTATTGCAATGGTGATGACGTCAAAGAACGACGAGAAAGTTTTGTAAGGAGAACATTGTCAAAAGATAACCAAGATAACGTCGGATGTTTTACCGACGGGGTCCGTATAGGAGTGCAGGCTCATGTACTTCTGTATAGGATTTTAATCGTTTCTAATATGTTTACAGCGATTCACAATTCCAACGTTCGAACCACTGGGTCAACCACCACCGCTTATTTGGTCATTGCGAGGTCACACAAAGGCAGTTACATCTATTGTGTATATTGAAGACAAAGGATTGATTGGGTCAGGAAGCACAGACTGCAGTGTGCGCTTGTGGTCGATGAATGGTAGGTACCTCGGAACGTTCGGACAAAAACAACCGTGGAAAATTCAATTTCCAATCAAGGTGAGCAAACAGGGAAATGCATTTTCGATGATGCTACGATATTAATGTCTTTAAGGAAAAGGAGATTCCTGTGTTGTGTCCAGATGATGTCCGGCGTGTTGGGTCTCCTACAACATTACGTCAGATCAAGGGTGGGGTTCATGTTCAATGGAAGCAGGTTCAACATGCTGTAAACTTTATGGGAAAAGCGAGAGGAATTTTTAACATCGTAAAGTCAACCCAGCAAGATGAAATCAAAGAACAACTTGACGATGTTCGCGATTTGCTTATTAAGGTTGGGTTTTATATTTGTTCAACATTGGTTTTCGAGCTAATTTATGTAGATTTCTTGGGTGGAAACCCAGACGTGAATGTCATAAAAATGTATAACGGACGGCACAGTATAACTGTACCCTTTTATATGAGATTGTTTACCAGAAGTAACTTTTGTTATTTTTTAATGGCCAGTTAATTGAATCCGAATGAATAGCCATGGCGGACAAAAGCTGACTCAATATATCAATCCAGTGAAATTGGTTGACCAGTAATGACGAATATATAATAAATATATTGCAATATCGTGGGTAACCCAAACGGGTCATTGGGGTTACAAAACAACACAGCGAAAGCGGATGTATGTACTTTTAACACAGTTCCAGAACTATTCGTCCTAACGCACACCCGTTGTGTGGCGAATACTGTACAATCGGTGTATTCAAAATATGATCAAACTTGTACACAATATACAAGCACACACACAAGAATGACGTTTTAAAAACTGGTGTACAAAATATTCGATCACAAAGTTTTGCTTTGAATTGTCAGGAAAAGTTGGCAAGGAGAAACACAGTGACAGAACGTAAAGGAAGCATGACTGTTTGGATTGGGGATTCCCCGCATTCAATATTGGCAGATTTGCGAACTAACCCGATGGTCAGTGTGACAGCAGTATATAATTTAAGAACTGAGCGGTTTCACAATTAATACGATATTATTGCTTTGCTCAGGTCGAAAGAACTTTTTTAAAAATTCAAAGAGAAGGAATAACAAGCAAATACTTAGGTAGGATCAATTACAAACCAAAAAACCGACACAGGGAATCTAAAATCGATAAAGTCATCAGGTATTTGCCTCTATAAAGTAGTTTACTTGCGAAGATTAATTTACTTTGATGTAATATAACATTGACATGCAGGTCATATAACATTGCTTATACATATGATATATGGGAAGGTTAATTTACTTTCATGTGATATAACATTGCCATGCCATATACAGATGGAGCGAGCAACATCCTATTGTTTACCGCGCCCTTCCTTGTTCGGACATCGAAGTGCCAGCAGAACGGGAGATGCCTGAATGTCTTAAACGCAGACTTCACGAGAGTTCACTCGCCAAACAAGCAAATCGAATGGTGGCAAGGCAGAAAATGTTTGGAATTCTGTATGATTGATGGCAATATTAAATATGTGTTACGTCGTTGTTAATCTTGATCCATTTTATTCAGGAGAACACGTTCCCCCGATAGAATGTCTCGGTTGACATCGCCGTGTCCTTCCGCCGTGAGCGACCACTACTCTTGTGGGAGTCTGAGTTATCGCGGAAGTTCAGTGGTATTAGAGACTCCCAGTACAAGTTTTCTTCCTGCGGCAACTCCTAGTTCAAGCATCTTTCCACATACAGAGAGCAGTTGTAATTTTCGAAGTAAAACTGTTTTAGGTCTAACTGGATGAATATCTTATTATTTTATCTTTCTCTGTAATATTGATCAGTACAATAAACGAGTATTCTCATTGGCTCGTCGCAATTGTTTTCATCAGTTTAGTGACTTTCACTGAAATATATGTTTCTGGATAGTCTATTTGAAATTTCCTGGGTAAACTAGGATACTTATAGTCTTTTCAAAATGAAACAAAATTATTTGCTCCAGTCCCAAATATAGATATTAAGGTAATCGACAAAATTAAAGTCAGAATAACACCTACTCGGCTTCTCAAACGAAAAGAATATATTTTTATCGTTGTTACGTGTAAGGAAACAACGATAAAAATACCAAATCAACTATAAAAATACCAAACAACTATACCAAATCAACAAGAGTAATTTTAAAATTTTACCAACCCCAAAAAACACTTTACCGGGGCCGAGTTATTTTACTAACTAATATTTCACCGTAACGGAATGGGGCTTTACGAGACAATTTCTAGCTATTCTGTATGTAATTTTCTTAGCTCATTTAACTTTTAATTGTGGGTTCTCTTTGAAGTAGGCATATGTATCAGATGAAGTATAGGCATATGTAATGTATCAGCTGCGATAACCAATCGACCACACGACCGTACCACTTCCCTGTTATGTTTTTTGTTCTGCGAAATGCTCGTAACAGGCATGTGGCCATGTATTTGGCATTAAAGTATTATTCACAGTACATAAATATCCAGTTTATCTCAAGAAAATTTCAAAATATTAAATACCTGAGAATACTATCATTACGTATATGAAGCAGCTGCACATTGGACATTCAAAATCGACTTAAATCGACATAGAATTGCAATACCAACAAAAGTGCCGCGTCAGATATTCCTTTTTGTAGGTTTCTTTAGCGGAATGGTTAACGTGATCGATACACATACAGTATAATATTAAAAACAGCAGTGGGGTTAAGCCCATTATGGGTTTTAAACCTTGGTCTGAAAAAAAAGAAAAAAGATATCTATCTTCATCTGACTTTCGGGAAATCCCCAGAAACTAAATCCGATTTAACTGATGTTTAGTCAGACTAGTTACGTTTCATAGTTAATGTTTTTACACTAAACAATAGTTAAAAAGATTAACTGCAATTAAGTCACCAATTGTCATATCGGTGTGTCTCTATGGTCCAGCTGGTTAGATCATTCTGAAACTCTTAGCGGGCTTTGTCCGACCGGTTAGTCTGGCGGTTCAGTGCGAGCCAAAAGGTTGCAGAATCGAAACTGGGCGCTAGCTAGTTGGTTGTGTCCTTAAGTAAGGCACTAAACGGAGATTGCCTAAACCTAGCGGAATAATGGGTTCTACCAAATTAAAAAAACGTGTAAATCATATACAACACACTGCAATAGCTCCTGTAACCCGACAGTGGGCGTGGGGTAATCGTCATGTGTTAACCTCTTGGTTTTTTTATTCACGGGGATAAACGTAAATATCCGATCCCCTTATCCTCCTTCACTAATCTGTTGGACAACACACTATATCACGAGCGAAGAAAGTATTTTTTTCATTAACATAGAAGGGAAAGAGTATTTCGTTATTAACTTGAGCGAGACAAGTTATAACCTTCGTGGGACAGGGTATATCATAAGCAGAAAGAAGTATTTTTGCACTTGGATAAACGATAACCTGTCCCCTTCCTAATATACCCGTTTTGCTCAATTTTGTGACGAAAATACCCAGCCAACCCTCCTCACACCGGCCTTCAGAATAGTGAGTTGTCGGCAAAACTTGCCTCACACATTGTAACTTATTATTAACAAAACACGTACCAAAAATTACTGCTAATAAAAATGCCCCTAACACCTTCAATATAATATCTAAAAAAATAATAAAACTTCTTGATTGCCTAAAGCAGTATATTTTTGGGAAATGCTTCCAGAATTCAATTTTTTATATTTTACAATGTTACTTATTAATATAAATATATTCGTTTTAATTATTACAGTTCTGAAGTAAATGGATTGCTTTGTTGTATGAAACAAATAATAAAGAGAATGTCTGTACCTACCAATGTGCCAAGGTTTGTCCGAGCTGTAGTTGGTCATGCTCGCAAGATAGCCTTTCAACGTCCAGATTTATCTTCTATTTCAAGCATTGAATTTCGGTTTTGTCCTTGGAATAAAGACTCTGCATCTACACGATTAACATGGTCGCGTCTTTGTGGTGAGAAAGTTCGACGAAGCAATCGCTTTTGTGCAATAAAGTCCACTGTGTTGCATGATGGTTCCAAACCAGTTACGAACATTACTTTTCATGATGGAGAAAAACTTTCAATTCATGGTGAAAATTTAAAATTTAGTGAAATCATGTATCACATTAATGCGTTTTGTATAAATAAAGAATCCAAAAAGAGTGACACACCAAAAGCATTATTTTAACATGTACCGGTACTATTTATTTGGAGGTAACGCTGTAAATGATTAACCTATGTATCGTTTCTTGTAGGTTGTACGGCTTTAATATGTTTAATGAAATTTTGTAAATCTGTAATTGTTGTTGTACGTATACAAAGCTGGTACAATGACGGATTTTGAAGTGCAAGCAGAAAAATTGGAGAAAGAAGCTCTAAATATTATACATGATAATAATGGATGGACTTACTTAAAAACATCGGTAAGAATCAGTTTATAGTCACCTGTATAGAAACTTTAACTGTGCTAGTTGATAAGCAACTATTTTGTATGTGTTTATAGGATCAAGTAAAAGTGTATTGGAAGCCTTCTCCACATTTTAAAGGAAATATGTAAGTGATATTCTGGATGCTGTAAACTTGTTTTGTAAAATTTTACTCCAGCTGGTACTAATTAACATAAGAATTGGATGTTCTTGTAATCAACAAATTCATTCAATACCACAGTCTAATGTTTATTTTCACCCAATAATCCACTAAGTTCATGCGACGTCCGCTAGGAACATTGCATAAGGATAAAACGTAGTACTAGTAGCAAATTGTGATTTTGAATTAACAAGCTTTTAGGCGCCAGGATATTACCCAATTTAACTATGCGGATCCATAAATATAACAGCCAAAGTATTTTGATTGTTATGTTAAAATAGATTGAAATTTTTTTTAATGTGTTAAAAGTTAAGATATTTTTACGATTAGGCTATAAGTAAAACAAAATTGGAATATTTTCCATTAAGTGAAAATGCTAGGATGGGCGAAGTAAAATTTAGTTTCCAGGTTTTCGAATCTCCAGAGATTTAAATAGCCATTTAAATCCGGTAATCAACCATAATTTTAATTAAAACCAAAATTATAGCAACTAAAACAAACATGAAATAACCTTATTATTTTTTCCCTCTTAAAAAATAAAAGTTAAAAATATTTGAGAATGCTGTCATAGGAGGGAAGGAACACGTTTTGGGCCATTTAGAAACATTCGTTTCGGCTATATTTACATTCGTCAGTCATTTGCAAACATTGAAAAACAATTGCTGTAATAGTACTAGGAGCATAATATAGTAAACCATTCAAAAACTATTCTATTTTGCCCATCTGTATGCTAATATTTCAAACACATTTTAATAAAGGTCAATACTTACCAAGTGAAAATCTAACCACTGAAAATGCATTCTTTTAGCTGGCAACCTGACTGTTAAGAGAATAAGCTGTCAATCGGCAGTAAGTGATGATCATCAATTTATTATGCTTTTACTTACTCAGGTATAAATTTCTAGTGGAGATTGATGAGCCATTCAATGAGGTTTATGATGTCATGAAACCGCCGGATACAACACAAGCAAGACTATCTTGGGATAAAAGCATAAAGCATTATGAACAATTGAAAAAAGTTAACCAGGTGATTATCTAGCTTAATAAGTAAAAATAGTAACCACCACTCATCTTAAAATCACTCTTTGTCATGCCTCATATCGGTTGTAGGTAATATGCGTTTCCAATCCAATTTCCAAGTAATGAATACAGCCTTGTTATACATATAGGCTATATACTATATGTATATATTCTATGATAGGATTCTTACCTACATGATGTGTTGTAGCTGTAGGATTCCTACAATATATGATGAACTTTCAGCTAAAAGGTTATGGTGAAAATAAACAAGTCATGTATGCTAATAATTGTTATGATCTTTCAAACTTAAATCTTTTAAATCGGTAAATACTTTTTATCAATTTAAAAGGGGGAAAATTTAGTCCAAAATATGGTCTTAAAAATTGTGAAATGGTATGTTATAATTCTTTTTTTTTATGTTGATATAAACAGGTACCTAAAATCGTGTAGAGGATTTAAAATTAACTACTGGTGTGTTAGTAGCATTTTGTTTTTAAATTTTAATCTGAGATGTGTAAGATTAACTTGTTAAATTTATATTTACAAACATAACAATGAATACAGCTTGGTTTGAAACAGAAGAAAAATATCATGTAAGAGAAACAGCTAAATAGCTTTTTTTTAAATATTTAGATAAACTTTGTCCTACTCTTTTAATTGTATGTTCTTCTAATTTAGTTTTAATAATAAAGGATATAACAATATAGCAATTTTTTTCCTGAAACTAATTAAACACAAATGACCAATAGTAGTACATAAAACTGAATTTTACAAATGTTTTCTTATGTCCTTTCAGGATATTTCTATTGGATGGATACAAACCCATCCAGTTGCTATGGGGATGATATCAATGCGGGAATTCATTGATTTGTACTATTTCCGAAAATATGATTCTGATTCAAGAAATCCAGGTACCGGTATATATATAAGAAATTAAATTAAGAATAAATATTCTCTGAATCAATTTTTTTTATTGATGCTTACAATATATAAAATGTTAATTCAAAATTAATGATTTTTTGTTTTTAGATTATGGAAAAACCTGTTGGATCTTTGGTAAGTGTTTAAATAGTGTACACTATACCATACAGTATATATTTGTTGAGGAACTGAGCCTCTTTCGATGTTTAATTAGCTACATGGATTATAGTTCATTCATGCATTTCTCATGATCAATCTCTGTAAAAAATAAGCTATGTTATGGAATGAAGTAATTCCATGGAAACATACCTAAAGTTTAAAATTATTAGAATTAATTCACTGTGTTCAGGTAATATGCCATGTGCCATGTTCATGGATAAAACCAGCTAGCGGGCAAGTAATTTTGACCATGTAACACTGTGGGTTTCAAAAGGCACATTACTCTAGCGGTAATGGCATTATCATGGATCGAGAAGGTAGCGATCAATAAGTTTCCTGTATTACTGGAGAAGCTTTAATAGATAAATCAAAAACAGTTTTAGCAAATATAAAGCACACTGCATAGTGTCTGTAAACTGAATCAGATAATCTGTCACTTACTGTTAACAACAGTCTTAGCCTTAACCCACAATAGGGTAAATTAAATATTAAATTTCAGCTACCAGCATTGATTATTCTTTTCATACCCCTACTCCTGGATGTGTGTGCGCAAAGAATTATCCTGCTGGATATGCTGTTGCACAGGATAAAAGGTAAGGTCTAACTTTACTGTGATAAACAAATATAAAATTGAAAACACTTTGATCTGATATACAACTGTCGGATAATTGAAATGGTATGTGCCGGTATAACAACAACGACTATTAGTATAAATATATAAAATTTGTTTTATACAAACAATAACTAAAACTGGCACTCGCTGGTTGATTACAGGAATCCAAACAAGAGCATCATGGAGTTGTATGTGAATTGTGACATTGGAGGAAAGTTGCCACGTTCATTAGTGGAGGCTGCGTTGCCCTCGCAGCAAGTTGCTTATGTTAAAAGTGTTGTTAAGGAAGTGAAACGTAGAAAGGGAAAATAATTGATTACTTTTGCTGCCTCATTATTATTTTAGTGTAGTAGCGTTTATTGTTTTTGTTTAATTGTTTTATTGTAGTGAATAACCTTTTCACCTCATGGCAGTGTTACATATAAAATAGCCATATAATTATTTTGTAGAGTTTCAATGCTAGCTGACTTTATTACTACTTTTTATAATAAGTATATATACATATATGATTTTTTTTTATTATGTTATCAATTTTAATACTGATGATTTTTATATGCTTTCTTCAATTGATACACTTAAATATATAGTTTCCGGCAAACTGTTTGTCTGTGCATTAAATCTAAAGTTTGGCGACTTGACAGGTACGTCGCTGTCGGTCAGACGTTTCCCAGGAATAATTATCGACACGGATTAAAAATAAAAATTCCTTGATAAGATGATTCAGATACGCAAAACCCACAGTTTGGGTGATAAGTCTAGGTTCACGGTAATTCGCCGGGGTCGTAAAAAAGGAATTCTCAAGAATTTGGGAATGTAAGTACGATATTCATTTTTTTCAAATGCAAGAAAGTAGGACATATAAAAAAAGAGAAAGGTTTTGAATCATGATTGTGACAGGAAAATTGGTTCGAAGTGGATACGGTCCCAGTGTATCCCTGGGTCGCTCTGGATATGGATCTGCAGAAATGCCGCAAAAGATTCTGGAATCCAAACCTAATGCTGTAACAAGTTGGATGCGTACTTGAGCAGCAATTTACTCAGATTACTCAGCATGTCAGCTAACAAAATATGAAATTTGGTTAGACATTTCCATTTAACATGAGTGAGCTTGAGCACTAGTTTCAGTGGGGTTGGATTTCGGGGTGATTTTTCGGAAAGGAGTGGATATGAAGCGCACGAATCTTTTTTTGTTTTTCTTTAAATTCTCTATCGACTTTTAGTTTTTTTATACACGTAAATATAGTTTAATTATGATTTCTTATGGGCGTTCTATTTTGGGTGATTTCCAGGGGTAAACTGGGTTGTTTATCTTCCAATTGTATTTTTCTGATACCTGTTGTACATCTTTAACTTTTGTAGAAAAAATAAAGTAAATATTCCTTTCAGTCCAAAAATATCGGCGACAACGCCAAAATGCTGAAAGGTATATTTTTACAATTTTTGGTTAGTGGGATTTCCTATTCGGATTTTGGTTAAATTAAAAGGTGGAGGCACATTATCGACATGCCAGTTTCTAAATGTTTCAACTTGGTTGGATAGGCGACCGGGAATGCCTGTCATCAGCGTGGCGAGTAAAACAAAATGTGACCCTTAAGTTTACAAAGAGAAACCATAAATAAGATAAAGATCGTGAATTAAAATGGAGATTATAACTGTTTTCGAAACGATCCAAAAGAATCGAAGAGTATTGCGGCTATAGTCACAAAACAAAGAATAACAACAAATGGCTGCGGCAGAGGCGAATCCGTATTTGCAAGTGCGTGAAATATTTGTCTGCTTTGGCTACGATAAAATAGTGATTGCGCATTGGTTTATTGTGCCTGCTAACCCGCTTACTAACAACTCAACTCCATTTGTTTTGCACTTTTATATACAAAAATTGTAGAGCATAAAAGTACCCAGTTTCAAAATACTGCTTTTCCTGTGGTTTGCGCATTTGTACCTTAATATTTAAACTTGAATACAAGTTAAGACGCACGAAACAAGGTTATGGGCTACGCTAATGGTTTTAAATGCTAGGCACTGGGAAAAGCTATATAGGTCGAATTTTCTCAAGTCACAAATGGTCTAAAAAGTACTTTTAATGTCCAGAAAAGCTCTTAAAAGATACTAAAATAAAAACTGTGTTTCAGATGAACACATTTTAAAACAAATTAAATTCGCGTCACAACAGATTGGCACAACCTTAGTTCATAACGATAATGTACTTGAAAAGCTCGCACAACAATAAGTGCATTACTACAGACATTGGTAAAGAAAATATTCGATTAAACCATCTAAAATTCTAAAGGTTAGTTTGCTTCAATTACGGTGGTTCAGACAACATTGTTTTTTAGCGTCACGTCTGGAATAACTAGTGTTTAAAGTGTCACCTGGAGTAGAAACAGAGATATTTGGACTGAAAACAGCTAAAAGTTCGGAATAAGGCTTTCGCACATTTTTCGTTCGCCTAAGAATTGTCTTTCGAATTGTGCATGTTATGTGTGTTTTGCGATGTAATACACTTTTTACGAATCTAGACATCCATTTTAAGAAATATAGGCTTCTGTTTTGGGTAGGATACTTGTAAGACAAATTAAGCTACATGACTTTGTCATGACCACCCTGTCACACTATATTGAATAAATCTACGCTGACTTATTGCCTCATTGCGCTTCTATTGAAAATTCGGTTTAAAATGATATCGAAAGCTGATATGGTTGAAACGAAACGAAGCGTTGAATATCGACGCATACCGCTGCACAGCAGGCCGCTTGTGACGTCATATACTAATTTGGGAGTCCGTTGTTGGTTTGTGACTCTGAAGATTTTTAAACAGTCGAGTACCATTCACTTCTGATATCGGTATTACGTTTCCACTGAAATAGAAAAGCTATCTAGCTTTAGTTTATATATACTTCGAAATAAATCTGTTCTATAGGCAAGGATTTTTACAAGATTAGAAAGTTTAAAAGTTCAACTTGCGAGTTCCCTGTGATAAACCAGTGTTTGTTGTTTTTTCGGTTCAGTGACATGCTTCACTCCAGTGACGTAAACATTGTTTCTGACCAGACTTTCTTCACAACACCTGTTAAATACCGGTGAGGTACACGGTCTTGACTGGTAACAATGAAACTATTGTTAACTTAGTAGGAGGTCAATTGCTGGCTATTAATTTTCGAGAACAAAGAAACATTATTTTCTATCGAAACCTTGTTTACGGATATTAACTTACAAACTCTTTTAAAGCTGATTGAACATTTCTGCCACTTTTTGCTTTCAAAAAGTTTAGTCAAGACAATTTTATTCGTACAGAAAAACTTTTACTGATAAAATACACGTCATCAGCTTCAAATCAGTGTATGGTTCGGCTAAATTGCTCTTTTGTTTACTGATAATGAGCCTTTTGAGGCACATTGACGTCATGAATTGTACGATGCAAACTTCAAGGGAATAGTAGATTTCCCTCACTGTTTTCTTCGCGTGTGCAGGATCACTGCATTCAGCAGATAACACGAGATTAGCCACAGTTGATTTTGTACTGGTCAGTGTCAGGAAGCAGCTTGCTGGCGGAGTTTTATTGCCATCAATGAAGAATAGTTTAAAAACAGTTTGTGTGTATTGAAAAGATCGGTTCATATTGTAACGTTATTATTATAGTAAAATAAAAAAGTTAAACTTATTTTCAAAGTTTAATTTACTAATATTTTTAATTATGATTGGTATAAATGTGGTTAAAATAGTTGCAGTACTAAAATAAAAGTTGCTTATATCAATTAAAATTAACTTCAACTGTGGTGGTTTTTGGTGATACCGTGTACTTGTGAAATCCCGTTCACACAACGTCGGTTCTAATCGAAAGCGAGATAAAGTATCCAGAACCTCCCAATGTATTTGATATATTCGAGATAAAGCAGTCCTCATGCTAAGCATAGAAAACGAAATCGAGCATGGTAAAAGCTTTTGTTCTATGTCCGGAATGTATATTCGTTCTCTCGGGGCAGTTACAGTTGCTGGCATGTCAGTCAGTTACAGCTCATTGGGGATTTATTTGTTATTGTGTGAAATGTAAGATGTGCGTTGCAGTGATATAACGGTATTTATAATTGATGTTGCTGCGGAAAAGGTATAGACTTTTTTCGTTAGAAATGAGGTGAATCTATTTGCTTTACAGCTGTTTTTTAAACATTTATCCAGCATATTTTGTTAAAATAAATTTTTATGTGTTGCTTCAGTTTAGTTGTGGTCGATTTTTACATTAAATCTAGACTTTTGATTGGTTGAAATGAAAGGTAGCGCCGGTGGCGTTAAAGATGCCGAAAACAATGGCCTTGTGGGGACAATAGAGGAAGATCTTGATAAATTACTGTTGGTCATTGAAAATGTCGAAAAATCCTTAACCTTGCGAAAGAATTCCCTTTCAAGTTATTCCAATATTAACGAGAAGAATGGAAATCGTTTCTTAGAAGATGCGGAATGTAATACCGACGACGCTAACAAGTACGCTAAATGTGTTTTTTTTGTACAATGCACATATAGAGTTATTTAATTTAAATAGGCGTAGGGAATAATAATTATGTTTATTCCCCTGAAGGGAAAACGCGGCACCGTTATCACACGGGTAATCGTCAGATTACCTCGCGCCGACAATCCGGTAACTCGGGGAAACTAAAAGAAGGGAAGACGGAAAACTGCACACTAAAATAAAGATAAAGGCATTAGAGTTAGTTTTAAATTTGTTTTTGGAGTTAGGGTAGGTTCTAGCTTCTAGGGTTGAAACTTAGTTCTTAGACGAGGGTAAGGAATAGTTTTCTTAGTTTTAGTAAGCAGTTTTCCTCCTTCCCTCATTTAAGTGTTGTAACTGGAGCTATGAAGTGGGGTGCACACTTCAGGTATTCCTTCTGGGTTCAGGCCACGTCCAAGTGCTTTGCCAAGGACACAGCCGACTTGTTAACGAACAGTTTTGAATCTAAAAACTTTTTGTTAACAAATTACCTACCCAGTCCTCAATAAACATCTTTATTTTAATTTGTCCCGATAAAGTGAAATAAAGCTATACAACTGAACAAAACAAGCCCGTGAAGTTTATCATATGATTCTCAGAACCGCACCAATATTAGGGTCTCTCCCCATTGTTACTAGCTTAAGACCATGCAAAACAATACGTAAGCCTACCATGATGCATACAATATCTCTCCGCTATGGCTGAGCATAAAAATCAATTACTTTGTTGCTTGTCATTCATAGCTATATCAAAGTTTTGATATATATTAGTTATTTCCCCTGAAACCATTTATTCGTTTTCATATTTTCGTAACATGCAATACGCGTTTTTTGCTTAAACCCGTAATTAACCGAGTTATGATGATGCCGAACTATTTATATATTCCACAACGGTTTTTATACAGTATTTTTCTGTAGGAGGATAGGATAGGAAGTTTATGTTTATCCAGCTTATGAATGGAAAAACCAAGGGGTTAACACACGGGCAATCGTCAGATCACTTCGCACCCACCGTCGGGTTACCGGAGCTATTGCAGTGTGTTGTGTATGATTCACACGTTTTTTAATTTAGTACAATCTAACAATCCGCTGAGTTCAGACAATATCCGTAAAGTGCCTTGCCCAAGGACACAACCGAATGGCTAGCGACCAGTTTCGTATCTGCAACCCTTCGGCCGAAAGGCGACTCACTAAACCACCAGACTAACCGTAATTTAATTGAATCTTTGAAATTTAATTTAATCCTGTGTTATAGTTTAAAACTTATGTTAGTTAGTAGGTTAAAGTTCGGTACCTAGTAATACAACTTGTCACGGACACAGGTCGCGTGCGGGCAAGGGCAAACAAATGCTTTGTTTAACAAACATATTTGCAGTTTAAATTTCCTGCTAAGTAGGTCTCGAGAGGAACGGTGTTTGACAGCTGAAATGTTTCTTCGTGCCCTGAAAGTAACACTTATTTGTGAAGTAACAATTCAATCACTAAGAATTCTAGCTTATCTATTGAAGATTGATGTTATTAAATGACATATGTAGTGGTAAATCATCGTGTTATCTAATAGGCGATCGGCAGCCTACTCACTTTGTCTTGTTAAAATGCAGTTTTAAAAACAGTTGT
Source organism: Ciona savignyi (assembly GCA_000149265.1). Taxonomy (NCBI): domain Eukaryota; kingdom Metazoa; phylum Chordata; class Ascidiacea; order Phlebobranchia; family Cionidae; genus Ciona; species Ciona savignyi. The sequence goes on along the minus strand of CH003018.1, from coordinate 1,160,603 downwards.
AACTGCTTCTCGCCAAAAACGAAACGCCGAAGTTGCGAGTTGTCTGCTACAAACTTCTTCTGTGGCTTGCGTCTGCGACGGTTTCCGTAACGCAAAACGGGATAATAGTAAGAAACGAATTTAAGCGCTTGCCCCAATAAGATTGGAGGACAGTTCTGTCAGGGTTTTATTTAACATAGAAACTACATCATATATGTGAGCTGTATTTAAATTTTTATGTCGCAAGTATAACTGCTGTTTGATTCTGGATGATTGTGAATGATTGCCCTAGCGCCTTAGGTTATGTTTACATGCATAGCTTTTCTCTTAAGTACCGCCCGGTGTTTATTTTTTTAAGTTAACAAAGTTATTTTGGCAGGACGGTTAACCAAAATCGAAGCAACAGTAACTTTCAACCATTAACTAAATTCAAGGAAAGGCAACCGAATGTTTTATCGCAATGTTCTATGCAACTGAGAAACGAAGGTACCAGTATGCTATTGAATTGTTTTTAACTACTGTTTATCTAACTTATAACCGGAAACAATTCATTTTAATCGTTTAGTTCTAATAAGTTTTAATTTCCTGCCCCCAATTTTCTATATTTGGGTATTTGCTCTTTTAATTATTGTTTTTGTAAAGTAGCAAATAAACTAACCTAATCTCTTTATTATATTATTTAGATGTGCTAGATGGAAATGATTTTAGACAATATTTTGAATTCCCCCCAAAGATGGTGTCGTTGCCAAACAGCAACATTTGGTTCATGAATAAGACTGTTGATTATGATCACAACAAGCCACCAATACCTCCAAAAACAAGTTATTCTTCCAACCAACAAGACATTGGGGTTGTCAGTCCGGATAAAGCAAGCCCTAAAACTGTGTCCGATTTCAATTCTAGTTTTTCACCGATACTACTAAGGAGTTCATTAGTCAAAACAAAAACTGCTGGAATGTGTGGTGCCTACAAGTACAGTGACTGTGAACTAGATTTGGATGATGGCCTGGTTTGTCAAGATAAAATGACAAATGGTTTTACGAGATCTGGAGTATATAAAGACAATAAAACCTTTCAAGTTGATTTAAATCCTGCAAGGAACAAATCTGCAGAAACAATACAATTTACATCTTCTCAAAATACTGTACCAGACACAAATATTGTAAGTACAATATAATCAGTTTTATGAATGAATGTACTGGTATGCCGTATATATACTGATACCAGTACCATATATAATATATATTTATATATAGATCACTATTCGGTATACATACGTTTGGTCTTCTAAGCTAAATCTGTAAGAGGTTCGACGATCGGTAGGAAGCCGAAAAGGTTGCAGGAATGAAACCAGTCAGTGGCTGAATGATATCATTGAGCTGGCCACTAGCGAACACCGCTGGAATCCAGTGGATTATTGGTTTATGCTTAAACAGAAGAAACATGTTTATTATATAAAACACACGGCAATAGCTTTATTAATCTGATGACAAACACAAGGTAATCTGACCATTGTGTGTCTGATAACGCCCCTTGTTATTTCCAATTCATCTATATAAAACATAAATATTCGATACGGTACTATTATTATACAAAATATCTGCACTAATATGTGAGTATATACAGGATGAGATAGGCCCTACCATACTTATGTCCAGGAGTTAGGAAAAGTAGAATTACCAAAAATTGTCAGATAACAGCATTCCCACAGTCGAGTTTAGCAGTGTTAATTACTCATTAAAGTTTTAAGCGTGAAAAGTACTGATAGGTGCCAGATGTTTGTACATTTAAAGGGATTCATATATTATGTGTTTTAGATACCAGAGTCAAGTTCGGCTATAAATATAGCTGTACCAACATTGAAAAATATGGACATTTCAAGAAAATCTTCAAAACCAGGAAGATTTCCCACAAATGCTGTATCATTGTAAGAATTTAATTTTTTTATCATTTTATTTATAACAACAAACTATTTGTAAGGGAGGAATTGTACTAGTTCTGCAATAATTAAATTTGACATTTAAAAATAAAACAGGTCAGTGAGTTCAAGTAAGGACACGATTCAACCCAAACATGATTATAACAAGGTATATTTATTTGAGTTAATGATTTTTTTCCGATTAAAGTCAAATTTGAAATGTACATAGATAAACAGCACGGGACCATATGATAATCTCCTTCCTGGAAAAGTTGATGTGAAATTGAAACCAGTATCTCCGAGGTTAACATCACAGAAATCAGCGATTGCAATTGCTACACAACAACTTCGGTTGAAACACCAAGAATTGCTGGCACTGAGGAGGGGAAAAACAAAATCTCGGTCATCTAGTGCACCCTCCAGCCCAACTATGCCACGAAAACTTTTAGGTTACACCCTACATAAATCTTAACTATTATTTTTTGTGCTGTTATTTGGGTATTCTGCTTTTAGATTATAGATATTTATTATTTCGGAGATGTCAGTTTCATACATATACTTTTAGTTGGTGGACAACTCAGTAAAGATAGGAGAGGTCGTTTAACAACACGATCATCTGCTCGCTTACGAGACACAAGTACTAGTAGTTTGCGTGCCAGAAGTCCTTCTCCATCCAAGTAAGTGATACTTTTTGTGGTATATGATATATTTGGTAAATGCAATATTATTATAGAAGTGAGATTGTTGGATCATCACGGCATCTTCGCTGTCATTCTTCCTCTGCTCTTCCTAGCATCAATGGACATTTAAAAAAAACCTGTAAGTTTATACTTTTTTATATTAAATTTGCGACTAAACATTATTAATATACCACTATTATATTTACAGTATCGGTTACATCTTTACGTTCCCGTCGCCAAGGAAGCAACCTTTCGCTTTGTTCTTTGGACTCGGAGTCGATAGAGGATGATTTAAAAGAAATCCATGAAGATGCAAGGCGAGAAAGGAAGAAAGATGAGCGAGAGGCAGCTGCGGTAGATATTAATTCTATATATTTCATTTTTTTCACAACTACTAGTAGTGGTCGTACGAATCTTATAAGATAACTTTTCCCCAGGACAAAGAGAGACTACAATGTATTCTTGACATGTGTGCTGAGTTTATGGATACTACAATGAAAAAAGACAAAGAATCTGAGAAATTATCTAAAGATGAAAGTAAATCTATTATTTTCTGTATATTTTTTTTTGTAATGGCCATCAAAAACTTGGGGAGCATAGAAGTTTTCCAACTTCAATAGCTGGCTGGTTATTTTGACCATATATAATTATTATTATTGTTGCCATATCTATAAAATATCAAAAGCAATAATGTCAAACTTCAATCAATATATATATATCAAATGAGTGGTATACTTTGATTTCCGATAATAAATAATTAAGTGAGTCTGGTATTATTACTTTTATAATATTCTTTAAATATTGTTACATAATCATATATACTAATACCTTAAAGTTGTAATGACAACCTGGCGATATTGTTTCCAAATTTGACATTGATTTAAGTAAATGTTATAATAATAAAGCATTTCATTGTATGTAATAATATTTTCATATTGAAATTCACAATCAATATTTTGTTGTGTAATATAAAGTATGCCTCATTAAATACCTTAGTATGCCTCATTAAATACCTGTACAGCATGGTATTTCACATTCTCTCTTTAATTATTTCACTTATCCACATATTTTGTTCTCAGTTCATTTGTTTCTTTCTCTTTATTTTACTTTGTGAAACAATTTTATGCAAGAACGAATTGTCTAATCAGGGTTAAACTCTTAGGAGTGTAAGTTGATTGATGATGTGTGGAGGGTTTAAATATTAGTTACTTTATTCAAAATAGTATATTGTTGAATTGACAGATGCAAGCCCAGCGGCAGCAAGCAAGATGCCTTGCAATTATCGCCGTCTTGAATCATTTGAAGGAGACATTTGGAAGCAGCCACTTCCAGTAATGAACGCTTATTCTGGTCCCATTGACACTTCCACTGATGATCTCACGCAGAGGACAATCCGTGCATGCGAGGATGCAGATCGAACTCTTCAAGCAGACGACAACATCATGTTCGCAAAGTCTGTAAGAAAAATTCCCACTGTAAGTATTTTCAAATTGTAAAAATGAATATAATCATAAATTACAATCGAGTTCATGTATACAACCAGGATTATGTACTATCTATAAATGACATGTAGTTGTTCGTCCTTCACACAAGTACAAAACTAATTAAAAATTCATAGCTTGATGAGTTGTGTTGAATGATGATTATTCAAAGGAAAGTAACTAAGCTTTTCTTTCAGGCGGACGTTGCTGAAATTCAAAGGTTAAGAGAGCAAGGCTTGTCTCGTATTGAAGCTGTTCAGCGCAAGATTTGTGAGCTCGAGGTGCAACTCAGTGAAAGTACAAGTGAGGTAGGCACAGTCTCCACTTGGTGGTTTTTCTTTTATAACAAGACTGATCAATTTAAATTGCTTGTTAAATTGTATTTTCTGGTGGAGTTTAAAGGGTTATTTTATATTCCTACTTTATTTCTAATTAGTCCGGGCTACCATAATCAGTTTTTTCCTATTTTGATTGGCAATTATTTCAGATTTAAAGTACAATTAATGTGCATCTCATTTATCAAAAAATGTGTAAAAACAACTAATATATAAAATAATATCTATTTTAATCAATTTCAGTTTAGTTTTTTGTTATTCTGGTAACATGGTGTGAAATATTTTTTTTAAATACTCACAAAAATATTTAATAGCTTGATATGGAAAGAGCGCTTATTGCTGGGGAACTGAGCTCGGAGAAAACTAATTTGACTGCGGATGAGCGATCATGTGATGAATTAAAAGATCAAATAATTAGCTTGGAAGAGGAATATATTGCTCATCGTGAAAAGGTTTGCGAGTCAAAATCTTCAAGATATTCATTCACTCACATCTGTGTGTTTTGTAGCACCAGGGAATTGTTGACAAGGAGAAAAGGAAACTCCAGCAAATACAAAAGAAGGTTTCTGAAACCCGGAAGCAAATGGATAAGTGTCCAGAGAGCATGAGGGGGTCCATTGAAGCGACGCTTCAGAAGGTTGGTGTCAATTTAATATTTTTATTACGGAAGATAAAAGATTTCTAATAACAAACTAGGAGCAGGAAGAACTGGAGCAGGAGTCCCGGAGATTTGAAGATGCGGAGTTTAATTCTCTTGAAACAATGAGTCGACTTGACGAGGAAAAGGAAGTAATGCAGAGGACTCTTATACGACGGAAGCGCAAATTGGAAATGCAGATTGACAATCGGAAGGTTTATAATCAATCATGTGCATAACTGTCCCTACCAACCATTCTTATTGTAATACTTGGTCTAATGATGATGCTTAATTGTTTCCCAGGGTCGAGTTGCATCGTTGCAACAACAACTTGATGATATTACAGCCCAACAAACACAAGAGAATCAAAGGTTAAATAATGAGAGAGATGAAGCGATTGGTTCTTTACAGGAGGTAAGAAAAGTAACACGGTTACAATCCCTTATATTAATCATACTGACCACAGCAAAGAGAAGAAACAACTTTATTGGAACGAAAATACTACCAGTTGACTGGAGAATTCCCACCATCGGTAGACACGCCGGTATCACTGGCTCGATCTCACCGACGCATGTCATCCACCACCTCCAGTCGTTCTGATGTTTTCAAGCGACAAATCAGCTCTTCAAGCTCCAAAGTTGACACTACAAAAATATTCAACTTTTCCAGTTCAACAGACCTGTTATCTAATGCATCTGTAAGTCAGGTTTTATTATTGGCATGTTAGCCTATGTTTCATAATTGACTATTGTTCCATCGCAGAAATCCAGGCCGTTATCAGGCGATAAAAGCATGGGATACAATGAATTTGGTAAGTGATGGTAGTTTGTAAGAGTGTGGAGTAGCTATGCAATACAATAGAGTGATAATAACAACATTGCATAGTGCCTAACAACTTTAGTATCAGATTTTCACCATGTACTTTTTAGAAAATTTAAAAAGCAAATTGTAAAATTCTTTTTGTTTTACTCTTCTCCTTATTCTCCTTATTTCTCTTACCAATTAAGCAACAAAACTCGCGGACGACTCGATTCTGAGCTTTCGGCCTCGATCCAGCAATCTGGCAACCTCCAGCAAGAACAGTTCACATTATAGCACATTTCGCAAAACTTATAAGAAAGGTTATATGTGCACCGATGTCATCTTGCACAGTCTTGTAAAAATGCATGATTTCACTCCATTTGTGTGTTTCTATGTAGCCACTGGGATTATAGCTTTTAGCATGTGTGTCACAGTACTCCATTAAATAACATACTTATGAAGGCTTTAATACTTAGATCGATCATCTCCTATTTCAACAAGAAACAATGACCATTTGATGGCACTGCAGCAACAGATAAGGGAAGGACAAACTTCGTTAAGCCCTGTCACAACATCATTACTCAGCAGTCGACAAAAACTTAACTCATCAGCGTCACCTATCTACCAACGGCTAAACTCTACCAATGGTCAATCAAGAGCCACATCAGCCGACAAGTAATTTCTTTTACAATCTCACATATATTTATTATAATTCTTGTGCAAATGTTTTTTTTAGATGGAAAGATACTACAAGTATAAGTTCAATGGATAGCTTGGACACAACTTTATCGACATGGTCCATTCAAAGTCCTGAAAGGTAAATTCCAAACTTGCCATTTAGTTACCCTGTTCTACATACTCCTTGATTTTACAGCCATGACATAGAAAAACTGTTGGAAATGGAACAGCTTATTGCAGATGCAACTGCCGAAAAGAAAAGATTATTAGCTGAAGTGGTATGTTGTGGTCATAACTTTTGTATTTTCTACATTATATAGTAATTTATGAAAAATTCTCACATATGCAAATTATTTTAATGGCTACCCTCTGTATTCTGCGATGTTTTATTTGCGTATTGTTATTCTCCAGAAGGGTCAAAAATTGCCGCCAAATACATCTCCTACTACTTCCCCAAGCCATGAAGAAATGTCTCAAGTGAAGTTAAGATCAAGCAATGGTGATAGACGACAGGTAATTGCTTAAGTTCTCCAGCAACCAAACAATTGCATTAATCAAATGTTACAGGCTCGTCCAATGACAAGGTATTTACCAGTGCGTGGGTCGGATTTTAACCTCCGGCATCACATCGAGTCCTGCGGCCACAACCCATCTGCATGTCGACATTTATCCATCAATGCTACATCATGCAGGTTGTATTTACACTTTAATTAATGGTTCTTTGAATGTCGAGATGTATATGTATCAAGCAACTTTATTGGCCGGTGCAGTGATTCTCATTGTTTTTTTTAACCTGATTGGCACATGTAATAATTATATTTTATTAAGTTGAACAACTATTAAAAAAATTTGTCGCCGGTTATTTAGTTTTTTAGCTGATTTGAATTTGGGACATGTCTTTCAGGGGTTACATGACAAAGATGGGGGGAAGAATTAAAACTTGGAGAAAACGATGGTTTGTGTTTGACAGAATAAGCAAAACATTAAGTTACTATAGTGGTGAGTTTACACAGTTTGCTGTGTTCGTTGGGTATACTTTATGCAATTTATTCTCATCCCAGATAAACACGAAATCAAATTAAAAGGAATGATTTACTTCCATGCCATGGAAGATGTTTTCTTTGACCATCTGAAAGGACACAAGGTAATGTGATTATGATTAGTGATAACACATATTTGGTGTAAAAATAACCATTGTTTTCAGAGCCCAAATCCGTCTCTAACATTTTGTGTAAAATGTTTCGATCGAATCTACTACCTGGTCGCACCATCATGTGAGTCGATGAGAATATGGATGGATACATTGGTGACTGGCTCTGAAGGGTATCGAGAATATATGAAAACTTTTGAATAAACTCAGTGTTAGCTTATTATCTGTTAAAATTGTCAACACCTCACCATACGTTATTGCTTGCCCGAAACCTTTGTGTTTATGCTAAAGTCGACCACTCAATAGTTAACTGCCAAGTTGAAAAGGGTTTTTCAAGATTTTTGCTTTAAAACGAATCGTTGCACTGCTGCTTTTAAAATGAATTAAAATTTTATATATTACAATAGTGCTGCAATTTTAATGAAATCGCATTTATATGTCCGCATCGAGCGGTTTTACCCTGTACTGTTTTTTACACAATCTCACATGTAGCAATATTACAGGTTTATTATTAAAAATAAAATGAAGAATGGTACCATGTGCATATCGTGTTTTGTTTTCGTATGGGAAGCAAACAAATGACAGCTAGCTTATATGGACTATCGCAGAAAGACAGGCACAGCTACCGAAAGAAATATTCCTTGCAATGCATTTAGCGGTTTGCACAGGTTTAATCAGACGTGGACAATGAGAATCCTCCCCTTTTTATTTCTCGTTTTATAAGAAGATATTTATGTAGTTACCTTCGTAAATGGTAAAACGAAGCATTATCACACATACAAGGGTCGAATTGCCGCGTGCCCATCCCATCGTTGAGTGTCTGGTATTGTTGGCTTAGATGATTGAAACGTTTTTACTATTTTCCACTTGGTTCTTACGTTGCCAGGCAAGTGACTTGCAGAAGAACACAATTAATCGCCCATGTTTTAGCTGATATTGACCGTCTACCATAGTTTTCTTACAACTGTCCACTTCTGCCCCGGTCTTTCGACTGGCGGCCCGACGCGCTACCACTTAGCCAGAAGGTCTATATTACTATTAACTAATCCAAACTCTCCGCACGCAGGTTATGTATAAACTTTATATTTACAATACAACGATTCGTTAGTATTCTTTAAATTATAACAAATGGGTTTGTTCAATTTTTAAACTTCTGTTCCCCAGAACTACCGGGTGGTATAGACTTAAATTACTTTGCGCAAAAAAGACATAAAACGTAATTAGACCCTGAACAAATAATTTAAAAAAATGTATTAGATTGTGCAATATATCGGTAGCTTAAATTTAATAATAAGTAAAGATTTGATGTACAAAAGGTAAATTTAGGCTTTTATCAATACAAGAAACTATTTACTTGGCGGATGAATATAAAAATGCAAGCGATGCTTCAACGATTGTTCAGCCTAATCACATGATTTTGTTTGTTCCCGTGACCAAAACTCGTGATTTCTTGCGTGGAATTTAAATGTCAAATTGAAACCAAATGGATATTTCTTTGGACCAAGCGCTTGATCAAAGGTAAATATCATTAAGATGCCTTAACGAAGACTTAGTAATATAGTTTTATGTCAATTAGCTTCGATGTCTAAATACTACTTTAAATAGCCTTTAAACATTTCACATCCTACAATGATAAGTATTTCACCATTAACCTACTTTTTAGCTTAACTTACACTATGTTATAGACAAGATCATAACATTATTTATAAATCCGCACAGCATGATTAAGCAAAGGTTTTTAGCTGAAAACTTATTGCATTGAATCAAAGATCTACTGGATTAGTTGATTATATCCCCGAACAATGCTAAACGGGACACCCCACAGTTTAGCTTACTAGTATTGGGTTAATTTTGCCATTCAGCAAAAGGGTTGGGGTATCGAAAGTGGTCTCTAGCTGGTTACTTGTGTCCTCGGCAAAGCACTTAAAGTAGACATCACCTAGGATTATTGAGCTTTACTAAGATTAAAAGAATGTCATGATGTACAATACACTGCAATAGTTCTGATAAAACGGCAGAGGGATTTAGATCTAACGATTGCATTTGTATAATCCAACATGATCCTTTAACCTTAACAGGAAATTAATTAATTGGTTAAACTTTAAAACTAAAACAGTAGGAATATCACAATCATGTAACCTAAAACACAATGTAATTAGTACAGTAGCCCATTGCTGTGCACATTGTTCAGGCAATAGCTTTGTAATAACTTTTCCCTTTCAGATAAATCACAAATATATTTTAATGTATAAAAGATATTTGATCCACATTAATCATGCATTTACCCAAAACCCGGGGTGACGATTAGGGATGTCCATATTAAATTAGTCTTGATTCTATAATTATTCTTGAATCAATAATTTCGAAATCTAAGATTTTGAACCATTATGATACAGAGCAAAACTTTTATTACTTATTTGATTTAGAAACATAAAATTGCATATATATTTTTTTAAATATTAAAATTTAAATTATAATCGTCATCAATTTTCCATCTGCCTTACAAATCGTTGCCTATGCTCTTGGGTAGACAGTTGCTATAGTGTTCATACTGAGTAAGAGTACCAGGTAATTAAAAACAATGTTGTTTGAGCAGTGATTCATGCTTTTTATAGTTCCTAGAGCACATGGCTAAAAATTTTAAATAAACATTACCTCAATTGCGTGGAATTTAGGTTGCTTTAGCTATGGTCATGCTGTATTTTAATTAAATAATATTTTAATTTTGATTGTTTTATTTCATTTTATATGCCTGAGGCAATGTCGATAAGTGTCTTGCCGAGGGACAAAAACAACAGAATAGTGAGCTTGCCGAGATTGAGAATTGGTCTCTCTAACCTTTACATACACAATACATGGTGTTTTGATTTGTCAATCCTCCTGGGATTTTTTATCATTTTTTTATAGCAACTAAAAATATAGAAAACTTGTAACATCTGTATTGTATGTTCACTTCGTTTGATCTTGTTTGAGCGACGTTTATTATTTGCCCCTCATGATAGACCTGGCATTCTAAAACATTTCAAGGTTGTTGTGAAGTCACGAACTGGCCTTATTTATTTACTGCCTTGTTTCATCGTATTTTCCTTTTTGAATGAGTTCTGAGCGGTAGTATTGCTGAAGAAGCTAGTTGAAATTGATTTACTGAATTATACCGATATATACCTGCAACTATAAGCAGTTGAAAACCGCATATTACACCAGGAAGAAAGTGTGCACACTTAAACTATAAAGGACGTTTAGACATTCGCGTTGGAAGATTTCAATGCTTTTTATTTTAATATTCGGAATTTACTGTCGCTCTGGTGAAAAGGCACCATTGGTTATCCAATAAATTCTACCTAATCCTAACTTATCCTTAAACATTATGTGGAGTAAGTTGCTGTAATAAAAAATGTATAATGCATGTTATGACTTTATTTAATACAATCGGAATGTAACAAATTGTAAATAAATTACCATAATGGAAAACTACTAAACCCAACAAATTTATATGTTATGTAAATTAATTGTAAAAGAAATTAGTGTTAACAATCATACTTAGGTTTTGAAAATTTTAAGTAAATTTTCTTTAATTTTTATGACTTTTTTAGCCTAATTTTTATATGAAACTTCAACAAAAATTTTGTTTTTGTACGACAACGCCCAAAATGTTTATTTAATTTAATGTCTCAATGGCAGTAGAAATAGTTTTGCTTATTAAGATGTTAGGGTTTTGAATATCATTTACTATTGTTTTCCGCATTGTGTTTATTTCTAAATTGTTTCAAAAAGTGTTTATGTAACACACAATATTTACTAACCTTACCTACTTTACTGTGTGAATTTTCACAAACTTAAATTACTTGTTTACTCTGCCTTAGTGACACTTTAATGTTGAATAATGAGCCTACTAATAACTTTTTCAGTGACAAACATCAGGATGGGCTGGATGAAGATTCATCTGAGTTGATGCAAGGTAATAGTAGTTCCTCATAATTTCATATTGTTAACCATATTGTCAACCGATCAGAAACTATAACAATGTATAAGAAAGAATATCATGTGGACGATATATATTTATATATGTATGTGTAATGTATAGTCACAATAGTGTGTATAATGTAATATGAAATAATCCAGATGTAAATGTCGGGGTTGTTGCTGATGATTCTGAAGTGGGTGATGTTCAGGGACAGGATGGTTTGCAAACTTATCAGTTCAGATCTGGTGACAATGGACAGGTGACACCTTCTTCTTATAATTTATTTGACATGTTCATCCTCATTTTCAATTGTGCAATCGGTATAGGTGACATACAGAGTAGTTCAAGTGGGCAGTGGTGAAGACAACCAACAAGCGACACTGAGCATCGTGACAACGAATGGCATTCATAATATGTTAGCACAAGGAGCGGGTGGTCCTGGAAGCCCACAGGTGCATTTTGTGACTGGTTTAGATTAAGCCTCCATAACTAGATCTAAAACTGATTTTGCATGCTGAAATAGGTTGCTATAGTGACCAACAGTTTCAATGGTGATGGAGAACCCGCTGGTCAAAGTACGGATGCGGATGGTCAATCAGCTAAGTTCGCATATTTCTCCCCTAATTCATCTGGAAACAATCAAGAAATTGCCTCTGGATCAGAGAGTCAAGATCCACAAAATGTAACTGGAGGTAAGTGTGTGGCTGTATTATTCAGAATCTGGTTTTAATTTCGAAAAAATACAGGTCAGTTTTATGTAATGATGTCACCACAAGACATGATACAATCAAATCAGGTCGGTCGTTCACTTGCACCTCGGAACCACTTTGTTCAGTAAGTTATATTGTTGAGTTGTAATATAAAGTTGTTTGTGAATAAATTGATTTATTTTCATAGAAAAGTCGATAATTCTAGATCTGGCGGTTTGGTTGTGCGTGATTCTACAAGGAGAGTGCAGCATAATGAGGGTAAGTTTGTTCTGTGCAATATTAAATCACACATAGTTTTATACTGTGCTTTGTACAGTTGAACGAAGGAGAAGGGATCGGATAAACAACTGGATTATGAAATTGTCAAAATTAGTTCCTGATTGTCAAGGTGATAATACTAAGCAGGGACAGGTTAGTGCACGAAAACAATTTAAAATTAGGGTTACCTTGGTGCTAGTACTTACAGAGCTAAAATTAGAAATAGAAAACTAAAAAAGCACATGGTTAAAATTTTCATAAAAAATAATTGGGTTCATTAAATTCTTAATGGCAGTGTGCATGGAAAGTTAAGAAAAATTAATCACGTGAAGGTTGTTGCAACCGTAACATAACACTTGTTATCTATTTAAAAACAAATAACATTTAACATGACATCGATATTCTATTACACTGACAACAAAAATCCACAATGTATTACAAAAACTGTCTCAATTGTCCTATCCTATAATTGTACTTATTGAAACAGAGCAAAGGAGGAATTTTGGCGAAAACCTGCGAATATATACTTGATTTACAAACAAATAATCAGAGGTATGCCGACCGAATAAAAGGTTATGAGCGACTGCAACTGGATTATGAAGTTTTAAGAGTGCAGGTATTTAACCAGCATTTGCTGCTTTTTAAAATTTAACTAATATGCCAATTTAGATGTTTTTCAATATTAAAATTACAGTGGAAACCAAAGGTTTGAATAAGTAGTATTTCAATTCGATCTAAAATCAAGATCAACAGATTTTTATTACTTGTTGTAAGGTCGAAATACTATATTGTACATTTTCTTTCTAAAATCTTGGACAATTTGATCCCTAATTTAATCACTAATAACTGAAAACAAAAATCTACTTTAAAATATAAGTTATATTACTTGTCCATCAAAAGAAATAAAGCTGTTATAGACATTACTTCAAAGTTTTTTGTTGTAGATGGAAGAAAAGAAACAAGAAAACAACATATTAAGACAAATGCTTCAGTCGCATGGTATTGAAGTAGCAATAACGAGTACATCGAACAACAATCAAAACCAGCAGCAACAATAAGTAGCGGTGATATTTACCATCACAATGGTGGCTGATGATGCACCATGCACTGCACCAAGGTTTGATGCTTCCCACAAACAAGTTTTCAAGAACGTTCAATCCTGAGAAATCTTCACTTTATGGAAAATCAATTTCAGACAATGTTAATTCTGAAAATGATTTCAAGCAGAAGAAAAATGCAAAGATAGTTAATATGCCATCAAGAACAGTGTAATTTATACGTGTTTGATGAAATCACTGCCACTCTTCCAACTTGGCAAAAGAAATTGCATTGGTTTATGTTCCTTTTTTTAAAGTATAATCAAGACCATGTCTATACACATTGTGTTGTTCCTTTAAATTAATCATTGATATTAAGTAATACAACTGGACATTTTGCGACACATTTCAACACAGCTTTGGTCCATATACATAAAACAGTATAATTGGGTATTAATGAATATTCTTCAATATATTTTAAATCTAGAATTGTGAATGCTGTTCTTACACATTTCACTTTTAAGGTTTGCCATAGGATTACTGCTAATACAATATTACAAGTTTGTTGAAGTACAAACATTTCACAGGAGCTTTACATTTTAATGGCTGACTTTATAAATATTCTACCCAACTCTTTTATTTGTGGGGTATATATTAGTATAAAAAATTGTTTTATTATTAAGAGTAATATGTTTGCGACGACCTGTTTCTTGCAAAAAAATGTTGATGAATTTTCGCACTGTTAACTGTTTCTAATTTTTGTATTTAATTTATTTTCCCATGAAAGGATGGATAGGATAGGATATTCATGTTTATCCCTGTGAATGAAAACACGCCAGTGTCCTTAACACGGGTTATGTCAGAAAACCTCGCGCCCATAGTCGGGTTGGTGACCAGTCAACTGAACCCCTTACAACTGAACCCCTTACAACTGAACCCCTACAACTGAACCCCTTTACAACTAAACCCCTTTTAAGTGAACCCTTTTACAACTAAACCCCTTTCAAATGAACCCCTTTACAACTGAACCCCTTTCAACTGAACCCCTTTACAACTGAACCCCTTTACAACTGAACCCCTTACAACTGAACCCCTACAACTGAACCCCTTACAACTGAACCCCTACAACTGAACCCCTTACAACTGAACCCCTCTTCAACTGAACCCTTGAAAAACTTTAGCCCGATGACGTCGTCATGTCCCAAATTGAATACTGATAAAGTTTGACGTTTTAAAGTTTGTTTCCATCATCAGTATAAAAGATGTTACGACTCTTTGGGTAAACCACATTTAAACGGCAGTATACAAATTATTAAACTTGATTGACAGTTAAAGAAATTTTTGTTTCTTTCGCTGCAGCGTTTACCACCAAACAATTTGAAAATACATGTCATATATATATACCAAAACAAATATGGCGTTAACTGAAAATCCAACAATTAACAAAAAAATAAACTACAGAAAAAAAGGAAGGCACCAAAAAAAACACAAAAGTTGTCTAGTTTGGTGCCTGATCGCAAAGGGTAAAAATAAAAAGCACCAAAAAATAAAATCAGTAATACGTCATCGCTGTTTAGTGTACACAGAAACCTCGGTTTAAAGTTAAAAAAATATCGTTATGGTTGGTACTGCAGTCAACTGGCTGTGACACGTTGGCTAATCTAATTTTATTCTGAGAAGCGGTAACAATAGAGTATCTATGGTTGTTTGTATATTCCTCGGTAATTAGTTGCAAAGACCTGGACTACGTGCCTTTCTGAAGATTCTATTCTCGGTATGAAAATAACACTACATGACTCATCTGCAACTGTAAGTTAGTTATAAATTGTGTGTTAGGATAGAATTTTTCGGTTTATTCTTCGGCGTAAGAAAAATTCCAAAAAAATCAATGTACCTTGTCAAGCAGCAGATATTTCAATGCGTAGTGTAGTTGCATCCAACCTATTTTGTCTAAAATTATAAAACAACAATAGAAGATGAAAATAGAAACTGAAAACATTTTACCTGCTGCAGGATTGATTATTAATGTTCACATATCTGTACCAGTTTGCGCACAACTATCCTTCTGCATAATATAACTGCAGTATCACAGCCCTGTATGACGCTGTTATAAATATTCAGCACTTGTGAAAAGTAAAAAGAATGTATGGCAACATTTGCACATTGTAGATTTGTCGTTTTTTAATTTTTTCTGCCATTTCCATGCACTATTATATCTATTAAACAATGGCGATAAAATATGTATAAATATTGACACTTAGAATATAAGCGCCGTAGTGTACTAATTTGCTTTGGTTTCCTCTATTTCTCTGGCATTGATGGGCAAGCAAGATAAGACTGTTACACTTTGTTTTAAAATTTGCATTTATTTCTCTGCATTTGGCATTCTCAGTAGGCTTCATTATCTTATTAGAATGACCCCGTTTTATCCTCTTTAATAAACCAACAGACAGTGTACAGGGATTCCTCGACTTGTGATCTTGACCATTATACATAAATTACTATACATACTCTACTGTAAAGCATTCTACTGTAATAAAATAACGCAAAAAAGTAGAAAAACAGAAAACAATTCCATATTACATTAATAAAAGCAAACACAGTACCGGTATAGTATTAATAAGATGTTAGAGAATGGGGTGGTAGAAGTAGATGAGGTAGATGGTAGAGGCTCTGTAGTAATAGAATCAGCTGACGTCCTTTCAAAACCTTGAAACAGCGTAAGTCGGGACCATTGTAACCCGAGGACCCCTTGTATAATATTTTATCTTTCTTGTTTAGTTTGCTTTGTTTTTGCCCAATAATTGATATTAATTAGTGGTGAGAATCATTTTGGTTTTTAAACAACCACTTAATTATTGTGCAGTTTGCATTACAATTACATTAATCTAAGGTTTATAGGTCCTTTAATATAATTTCAAGCTTTATGTTTTACAAACCAAGTATCTACTAACATAGTATAGGATAGGTTGTTCAAGGTTATCACATGGACAATCGCCAGATCACCTAGCACTCATCATCGGGTTACTGAAGCTATTGTAGTGTGTTGTGTATGATTTAAACATTTTTTCAATTTAGCAGGACCCATTAATTCGCTTGGTTCGTGCAATGTTCGTTAAGTGCCTTGCCGAAGACCACAATCGACTAGCTAGCGACCAGTTTCGTACCTGCAACCCTTCAACTGAAAATGCGACTCACTAAACCACCGGACTAATCGGTCGAATATATATGCAAAATACCAAATTTATGACTTAAAATAAGATACTATATGTAAGCCCAAAAATCACTAAGAGTTTATAAACACGTATATATCGATTGCTGTTGTATTCTTTTGATTGTACACCCTCTAAGTCAAGGCCTCCCAAACTGAAAGGTGCCAGGTCGCGCAAAGAAATAGTTTACTTGTTAAAACTAAATTTGTTTTGTTTTTTCTAGGATTTGAATAAAACAATGCAGAAATCTGCCTCACAATCAAGCATGGGATATAAAAAGCCGTACATGGGAAAACCAAGTGTTTTACAGCAGATGTATTTATTCATCAAGTGGAAAACTGGAATATTTGTTTTGATATCTCTTATACTGACTTTATGTTTTTTTAAATTGTTTTTGTTTTCGTACACAAACCAACAAATATTTGGAACTGCTGTTCTAAATGGAGAAGAAAGGTTTTTTGGGATTATGATTGATGCTGGTAGCACTGGCTCAAGAGTCCATGTGTATGAATTTAAAAAGCAGTTTGGATCTGCAGCACCCGTTTTGGTTGATGAGTTATTTGAACAGGTGCGTACTGTACAGTTGCGTGATTTAGTTATTTTTGTAATAAATGTCATAAATATTTTTTTACTGTGTTTCTTATGATTAAAAAGAAAATGTCATTTTTGTATAATTGATTAAATTTTAACAGATACAAAATTATTATAAATTATAATGTTCCTTGGGGGGTCAGATTTGTATTACAGCTACTACCATTGTTACAGATAAAGCCAGGTTTGTCATCATACTCTGATGATCCAAAGTCGGGCGCCGCCAGCATTCAAAAGTTGCTTGATATAGCAAAACGAAGAATACCTCAGCATAAGTAAGCGTTCAATAATTCTAGTTGGACCTTTAATGAAAAGTTAAATGTTTTTTATTTGAAGAGATGAGGAAATAAGAAACTTGTTTTTGAGGGACTTTGTTTTTTCTACTACATTATGGCAAACTTTATTGCAATAACAAATATTTAGTGATTTGAACTTTTAAGATAACATGTTTTGAATGATTCTGTAGTTACTGTTCGCTGTTTGGCGGCAAGATACGAGACAAAAAAAAATGGTCAAAATTAGGATTCAAAATTACTCTTTTATAGTGTTCTAAAAGTTTGAAATATTATAACTAAGTCCATTTCTAGCGTATATGTAAACTTAATTTGAAGCTTTGCATTTTATTTTATACACTTAAATGCAAGTAACACTTGATTCCATTACTAAAGTTATTCAAATTTATAGATGGAAAAGTACCCCAGTTGCCTTAAAAGCTACTGCCGGATTAAGATTGCTTCCAGAAGAACAATCACAAAGACTAATAGATGAAGTGAAAAATCTCCTTCAACAATACCCTTTTACTCTGCCAGAAAAACCAGTTATGATCATGGAAGGCACAGATGAAGGTATCTTTGGATGGATTACTGTCAATTATCTTCTTGGCAGACTTGGTGGCTCTGGCGGACAATTTACAGAAGGCGCTATTGATTTAGGAGGTATTTTTATATATTTCTCTGTTCACAGTAGTATTTGATATGCAAAATGTTTCTAATAAACTTTTTGATTTTAGGAGGGTCAATGCAGATAACCTTTGCTCCTCACATCAAATCCACCATTGACAATGCCCAATCAGCTGATGTCAAAGATATTTCTATTTTTGGGAATCAAATTCAGGTTTATGTACATAGTTACCTAGGCCTTGGGTTGATGTCGGCACGAGAAGCAATAATGAACGGGCCCAAACCCCAAGAGCGCATCACCATCACCACTGCATGCATGCCACAAACATACCATGGTTCATGGAAAAACGGGCAAACAGAGTAAGATTTTTGTGCTTTGTCTCTTCGGAATTAACTTTTCTCTAATGGATTTATTATGCAGGTATGTAATATCTGGTGCAACAGGAATAGACAACACTCGCTATGAGCTATGTAGAAATTCAGCAAGAACAGCTGTTAAACAAAAAATTACGAATCCACAGGTATTCTAAATTGTAAATCATGTTTAGTAATGGGTACAGTGTTACAAAACAATGTGCAAATTACAGGTTCTAGCGGAGATCAAACATCAGCCCTTCTATGTATTCTCATATTTTTTTGACCGAGCAGCGGAGATGAAATTAATAGATGAACACAACGGTGGGGAAATAACCGTTCAATCATTTGTTGACGCTGCAACAAAGATGTGCACAGATCAGGCATTTACCTCCGACCAGCCTTTCCTTTGCATGGATCTTTGTCTTATTTCTTCATTCCTTCAAGATGGCTTTGGGTTTGCTTCTGACAATAAACTTACTCTGAAAAAAACCATAGAAAAAAAAGAAACATCTTGGACATTAGGCGCAACATTCTACTTACTTAATGAAACAAAATAAATTATTTAAAATTGCTGTTCTTATTTGGTGTAGTTACACTATGTTTTGATCATTATTATCTGGTTTATATTTATGGAGTATTTTGAAAATAATATATGTATTTTTCACTGTTTTTTGAGTTTATCTTTACAACCTAAAAATGTGCACTTTTCCAAATGCACTTTGTCTTGCTAGGAAATGTACCATTTTACAAATTCAGTTTTTTTGTGACAAACAAACCTACAGTTTTAAATGGTTTATCGTTCTGTTATATATTGTGCTTGTTTTTACTCCGATACGATAGCCTGGAGCAATATACTGCAGTATATTTAAAGTCTATCTAATTTACAGATTTAATTGTGTGAAAATGTGGAATCGTTCACAAACCAATCAGAATTGTTATTTAACCGTATTATTTGGGAGTACATGCAAGCGGAAATGTTTATGGTACCCACAACAGTCTGTATTTCCCAGCCGGTTATCTCACTTATCTGTATTACAATCGTTATCGTTACAATAGGCATGACCTATTGTAACCTACGGTTGACCGGTAGTAACCTTAGTACAATTTCAGAGATTCTTACTAACGAAACGAAGGATGTTTTGGCATGAATTATTATCGACCATATACACAAACTAAAACTTATTACTGTACTATCGTTATGTTTCTTTTATGCTTTCAGCACTATAGTAATTTGGTCAATTGTTAGAACATACTTTAAGATCTTGACAATCGATATTAACTATACATTCTAGATTGATAAAAAGTATACTGTATCGTACCAAACCCTAACCACTTGCTTCGTTTATGCATATTATTAGTGAAAATAAGTGTTAAGCTCCAACTTTTGTGGCCATACCAGGGCATAGTTTATTTTTAATATTGGCGAAACTGGATTTGCGGTCATTTTACTATTTCTTGAATAAATGGAATCGTTTTAGTGCTATATTATGACGTCAACTTAATAAAATATCAGGAATGTATTGTATTGAAGTAAGTTTCTGCTTGCATGGATAACACGTGTATGCCTGGTTAAAGTGTAAGAAACCGTTGTCACATTCCACGAAAAAAGTGGGAAAGACCAGCAGATGCATCACAGTTCCTTAAGCCCAACTGAAAAAGGCTGTTGTCGCTCTCATTCGGTACCTCTGTAGATGGATCCATAAGCCTCGCTTTCAACCCGAGGAAAGACATGGCGCCAAAAAGTATAATTAGAAGTAGCGAGAACTACGTTTGCAGGAGTATATGTGCAGAAGCGTGTTTATGCATAGATTGAAGTTTAAAAACATAAAGCTCTATTACCGACAAAAGAATATTATAACAGAACCTTACTGGTTATATGAAATACACCAGGACAAGACAGACCTTTTATTTGAATCAAAGAATTTGTTCTTTAAACAAACATCTTTTAGAACATATATTTTATAGTAAAATACAGCACCAATATAAAGCATCAAGTAAAAGTCAGCATATAAGAATGTCGTGAAAGACACAAATAAACCATAAATTATTAAGTGATTGAGAAGCGAAAAAAATTCCGAGCCGAAACTGCCGTGTTGTTTCAAATGTATAATACCGGCTAACTTCAGAAGCGTTAGCCCAGCTATCGATTAATAGGTCTGCTTCATTACTAAATTGCACTGTTTCAATGGTCCTGGACTAATATATACTTTACTACAAAATACAGTTGTTCGCTTAAAATTACCCATATATTTTATATAATATAATTTTCCTGCGAAAAATGCATTCCTCGTCAACATCAAACGAGGTTGCGCAATCAATGTCGGTTAGTATATCTATGACAACTACCAACGACATCCCGGAATCAAGTATAGTGGCAAATCAAATGTCAAAATCCGACGAATGCAGCACCTTCCCGCTAATGCATAGCAATTCTCCCGCGCTGATTAAGAAGGTATAATATGGTGGTATAACAGTATATTATAGCCCACTTACTCCCCAGTAGCGCTTTAACAGAATAACATTCATTAACGGTTCCCAGGTTCACAACCGCGTTACTGACCCGAAGAAGTTTGGGCATCTACCGCAGAGGAAACCCGTTGAAATTAAGTTTACCAACTTAAGTTACTCTGTTCGAGAAGGTTCCATCTTCCGAAACAAAGGTAAAATGCCCTGTCCATTAACCAGGGGCTTAATTACTTTAAATAGATTACATTAAAAGGCACTTTAGGGATGTACCAATTACATTATTAAAAAATTTAACAAAATGTGGGCTAGCGTTAGTCGGTTGACTTTTAGCGAGTTGTGTTATTGATTAACGGATGTAAAATAATCGTTCATATGTAAGTGATACTAGTCCATTGATTCAAACGCAATGTTAAACGGCCGACGCCATTATTTTAATCCACATCGGTGGTGCTATTAACTAATCAATTATTTAAGAGGTTACTTACGTACATTGACCTATAGTAACATTTGCGACCGGAAAACAGCCATCGCGAGAAAGCAGGAAGTAATTGTTGCACAACCAACTACCGTCGTCGTCAATAATTCCTTTTTAATTCAACTGACCTTCCAAACTTTAAGACAATATCATTAATCATAATTTAAATTATTTCCTTTTTGTCCAATTTGATAAACGTTTAACGAAATAAATTTGTTACGTACTATTACGGTTGTCGGTATCCAACTATAATTTTGCGATATTTAAACGCATTGTTTTATATTGGACGTAATGAAGGGCGGATAGTTTGTTAAAGTGGCGGATTTTTTCTTATTTATCGATTTTCATAATTAATCGAGTGGATGAATCGAATAAATAAAACAATAATCTCACTTTGACAAATCTTACTCCGACGTGGTTTGGAACTTTGGAAGACGAAATAGACTTTTCACTGGACATTTATCTCTTATACGAAGCCTCATATGACTAACTTCATCACCAGAATATCGTTTAAACGGGAGCTGACAATGCTGTTTAATGTAAGAAACTTCAATGGACGAAGTGTCAGCTGCGATAACCGGCGGTACTAACGATATATTATTAACACAGGTTACAAATGCATTCTGAAATGCTTAAAGGGAACGTTCTCTTCATGTCAACTTGCTGGGATTTTGGGACCATCTGGAGCAGGAAAAAGTTCTCTAATGAATTTGTTAGCTGGATACAGGTAACTATTGTTTTCCATAAATATATTTAAATTATATATGTAGCTTATGAAACACATTTCTAAAATCAACTATAGATTAGCATAAAATCTTTCAATCTCTAAATTTAGATAAAAAATATTATGCTATTATCACATATATAATCTGAATTACAGTTTAATTAAACATGCTAAATACCATTCTAGAGTGCGGGGCATGAAAGGTGATATATTTGTGAATGGTCAGCCACGGGACAGCAGAACATTTCGCAAACTGTCATGTTATATTATGCAGGATGATAGACTGCTACCACATTTAACTGTCATGGAATCAATGATGGTAAATATAGTAGTCTAAAACAAATAGTTGCATTTTGTATGCAAGAAATGTGTTGTTGTATACTTAATAATGCAGGCGAATTTACTTTGGTAGGTCTCAGCAAATTTGAAGCTTGATAGAAAGACGAAATCACAAACCAAACTTGAAATTGTGAATGAAATCCTCGGAATACTTGGATTGATGCCATGCAAAAAGACAAGAACGTCTGACTTGTCTGGTGGACAGCGAAAGAGACTTGCCATTGCTTTGGAGCTGGTTAATAACCCTCCAGTCATGTTTTTTGATGAACCAACCAGGTTACCTTCTTGTGTTAATCTATCATTATGTGTTTTAAGAGAATTCCTTATTTATTTGTGTGCAACTCCCATTATGGCCAGACTGGTGCATGGTCGGTCTTTACCACTTTGTACCCAGCTTTTTCATTGTACAAGGGGTTAAAGGAATTTGCCCCAATCCAGTTGTTTAAATAGGTTATTTTAAAAACTGTTATCAAATAAACAACGCATTGGCCATGCTCTGCCAAACTGATAGTTGAATCCAGGTTTTTTGACAAGTACCTGTGTAATAACAGCAATGCCCTCTGACTTTGTGGGTATACAAATAAGTTTTCTATTATCTTATTATTTTACATATTTTTGTTACAGTGGACTTGACAGTGTGTCTAGTTTTCAAGTTCTGTCGTTGCTAAAATCGTTGGCTCTTGGTGGTCGTACTGTAATCTGCAGCATTCATCAACCATCAGCAAAACTCTTTGAAATGTTTGACCGGGTAAGTGTTATCTTTTCTGTAAATTTTTAAAGCAAAGTTTTGTTTACATTTTAGCAATGATGGATGTTTTTTAAACTTTAATGCTGTGGACAGGGATAATAATTGGGAGACCTTATTACAAAGAAATTCAGTGTACACTTGTAACACATATAATAGATGTTGGCCATATTATTTAACCCATACAAGTTTTAACCCACTAATTGGGAAACCTATGAAGGTTAAATTTGTTCACAAATCGTGGTAGTTGATTTTTATATTCTGTAAAAAATGTGTGGGTTAAAACTTGTGTGATTTAAAACCTATGTTGGTTAAAAATCGGATGGATTAAAAAAGAAAATCGTGGATAGATACTTGTGCGTCGTGTGGGTTGGTTGAAACTCGCATATGCATTAGTTGCACAGTTTTTTTGTTTTTTTTAATTGTCATTAGTTTTTTTAAATATGTTGCAGTTGTACATTCTTGGAACTGGTCAATGTGTATACCAAGGCTCTGTAGCAGGACTACTTCCTTTTCTCCGCGACAACGGATTAAGCTGCCCACAATATCACAACCCTGCTGATTACAGTACGAAATTCCTATTTTAATACTTACAAAACACTAAATTCCAAGATATTTTTTATATTATACTGTAATATCATAACTTAGTGACTCTGTTTTCTGTTATACGTATTCATTTTATTCATGTACAGTATATTTATTGTTTTTTTTTAATTATAATATCCAGTGCATTTGTATAGCCTGTCAGCACAGTAGGTTAAAGCATTGGCCCAAGTCAAAAGGTTGTCAAAAACTGCCTCTGGATAGTGTTTTTTGGGGCATGACACAGGCGTCACAGGGAACCAGTAGATTTATGGTTTAAATTGAAACCTTTAAATCAAACTGAAGAAACCTTTAAACCACATAAAACACACCGGATCAGATCCGGTAACCCAACTATGAGGTAATCGGATGATTGCAGGTGTCATACCACGGTTTCTCATTCAGAAACATACACTTCCCTATCTAAATTATTTTGCAAAGCCTGACCAGTGGGTCCATTGTTTATTGGTTCTGTTTTAGTTATTGAGGTTGCATCAGGAGAATATGGCGAAGTCATCCCCACACTAGTTCGCTCAGTGGATGCTGGAAAATGTCGCTACTATACTCAACACTACGAGGTACTTGGGATAAATATTGTTTGAAATGATTTGCAATAACCACACTGTAACAGAAATCAAGTCATAGCGTCACACTCAGTAACTCATCATCTAAAGACGAAGTTTGGCTCAAGAATGAATCCATGACAACTGTAGATGACAAACCAGACCCGTGTTATTTGAAAAATGTAAGTTGCTATTAATTTTCATAGCGATGTTACTAATGGACAATTCAACACAGATTGACTCTGATTCTGGCATTCAACCTTGTCACACGTTCAATACCAATTGCTTCACACAGTTCTATGTGCTGTTTAAAAGGACTTTCATCTCGATTGTGAGAGACCAGGTTTGTAACAAATAGTTTATTAGTAATTGCCTGGTATAATACTTGTGTGGTGGTCGCCAACCCAATATTTTTCTTGTTGGGCTTTCATATGAGGCACATAAGGTTCTACTGAATTCTACCCCTCTTTTCTACAAGTAAAAAATAAAAATGAATGAAAAGTAATTTGCCTAATGTTTTAATGTGACATACTCACATTAAGTTCGTTGTGATTTTAAAACACCTATGTAGTCCAATCTATATCTACCAACATCTTATGTTACATAAATTCGAACAATTCTTAATTAAGTTAATGTGAACACATTGAGATTTATGTACAAATTTCGCAATGAAGTGTAAGAAAATTTATTTTACTAGATGCTCACCCACATTCGGTTTCTAAGTCACATCATCATTGGTGTCTTGATTGGAGCCTTGTATTTGGATATCGGTGACAATGCAGAGAAGGTTCTAAATAATGCTGGATTTCTATTCTTCTCTGTACTGTTCATAATGTTTGCATCTCTAATGCCGACTGTCTTGACTTGTAAGTTCACACTGTCACTTTAGACTAGTATTTATGGGTCCCACCGTCTTTCACATTTTTCTGCGATTTGGTAAAACCCATTGATATGCTGGTTTTAGGCAATGTTCTTAATTTCCTTGCCCAAGGACACAACCGATTAGTTAGCAACCAGTTTCATACCTGCAACTCTTAGGCTGAAAGGCGACACACTAACACACCAGACTAATCTGTGGGAATTTATTTCAATTTTTTAAAGATATGCCAAATGACAATAAAGTTTAAGGAATCTTGGAATGTGTTGCCAATGTGCATATAAGCCCTCTATTAAATTTCAGATGACCCTATACATATTTTAATTGTCATATAGGAGCAACTAATATGTTTAATTAAATATTTAAAATTTTGAATATTTAAAATTATTTGCATAGACGAATCTCCCAAATTTGTAGGGTAGACGCATGTATCTATCTTTATGAATCGGTATAGATTTTTGACTATTAAATTGATAGGCTATTTGTTACAGTGTTTGGTGGTTATCCCATAGTTAATATCTATTTTACTTTGTTTTAGTTCCAATGGAAATGACAGTGTTTATGAGAGAACATTTGAACTATTGGTATTCACTGAAAGCATACTATATTGCTAAAACATTGGCGGACATTCCATTTCAGGTAGTTTTTTTACATTATTAGAATAAAATGGTGGTTTGCAATCATTATATTGTACAACTAATCTATAAAATTTTCATTTATTTTTCCTCCTTTTGTTGGGCAAAAAAGTATTTCATAAAAGACATTTAAAAATAAACCTAATTAACTTTTATTTGAAGCTATTTAGTAATGTATTTCTAGGGTTTTTAGGATATTGATTTGTAGGAATTACTATTTACGACCCAGGCCAATTAAAATGGTGATGTTGCATAATCCTCGACTATAATTATTGATTCACACTGTCCTGAAGGAACAATATGTTTTACTAAAAATGCGCAGCATTCGACCAATTTTAAAAATCAATTGATTTTTAAATTTACAGCCGTTTTACTTAACAAAATAAACGCGGAGACTATAAACAACATCATTCAACATGTCCATACTTTATTTCTGAAGTTTTTATTTAACTATCTATTAGATACAATTAAATATTTTTTTTCATTTAAGGTTATTTTTCCGGTGTTTTATTGCACAATAGTCTACTTTATGACATCACAACCTCATGATGCTGAGCGCTTTCTGTTGTTCGTGTCGCTCTTTATTATGACCTCGATTGTTGCACAGTCGTTGGGACTTTTGATTGGAGCTGCTTCTACTTCATTACAGGTTCGGTCTGTTCAAATTAACTACGTTAGCATCCGTTATCTTTGCGCTTTTTTATAGGTTGCCACGTTCGTTGGCCCAATCACTGCCATACCGGTGCTATTATTTTCGGGGTTCTTTGTTCGTTTTGAGGTCATTCCTTGGTATTTAAAGTGGATCAGCTATTCATCTTACGTGCGATACGGCTTCGAAGGAATACTTGTTTCTATATACGGCCTAAATCGCACAGAACTGCAGTGCAACAATGACAAAGGTATAAAAATATAGATATCCTTTTTAAAACTATTGTTTTGGTTAAATACTGAAAATTCTATATTTTCTTTCTTGTATGCTTTATCATGATCGGTTTGCAATTACTATATTACCATTTGCAAATAAATGTTTCGGTGCAAGTCTTCTATGGTTCATTTAATTAAATAGGTTAAAAGAATCTGTTTAGAAATTGTTATCACCCCACATTTCGACAGGTGTCGGTTGCCAGTTCCGGGATACAAAGCGAGTCCTTCAGGAAATGGACGTAGAAGAGAATAACCTTGGACTTGATTTCGTTATTTTGGGAATATTTTTCCTTGGTTTACGATTCTTAGCATATTTGGTGTTGCGATTGCGAGTCAAATTTGAAAAATAATTGTCAATGCCGCCAACAGCGTCGTTTATGTTCATTGTACATTTCTCTCCTGTATCATTTAACGAGTATTTACATTTTGTTTACACAAATAATGAAAGTGCAAATTTATTTTAACCGTTATAGGTTACCAACAGTGATTACAGAATTTCTTTCTCGTATATCGGTGAATTAATACAATTAAAACGTTCTCAGTTATGTGTCGCTGGTATAAATTCTTACTTTTTTGTATTGTGTAACACAAAAGGATGTCCAATTTGGGTAAAATTTTAAAACTGTTTGATGTTAAGTCTTTTGCACCAATTTACCTTTAGATAAATAGAAGAGGATAGGATAGGATATTCATGTTTATCGTCAGGATCATTATATAAAGACTTCAATCATTTAAAGTATTTTGACACATCCAGCGGAATCAAACTAAACGTTACATTGTGGACATGTAAGTAGAATCTGGGAATATAAAAAAGGACAATCGACTTTATATCGTCACACATACATAAAAGTGTCGCGAACAGGCAACATGTGCTTGGGGGGATTTAATCCAAATCGCATATGGCACTTTGAAACAGGGAAATTTGTGAGGAAATATAGAACTGGTCCGAGGATTAAAGCCGATTGACAGGCCGAATGGAAATCAATAATAACATGCAACATGGTAAGCCTTTAGTAAGGAAATGCATAAAGTTAAAACAACTTAAATGGAATTCCGGACAGATCTAATTAACCAAAAACACATAGAAATTTGCTTTTACTTCAGTAGGTCGAGTTCTTGTGACTACATGGACAAAATAATTCTTTTTAGATCAACAAAATACAAATCAGACATACTAACTTTGTTCTCACAGGGCTTATATGGCGAGAATTGGTGATGCTATAATCGTCTCCCAGGTGGTCTAGTGGTTAGGATTCGTGGCTCTCACCCACGCGGCCCGGGTTCGATTCCCGGTCTGGGAACATTTTTAATTTGATACACCAGTAACAATGTTTATCATATAAAAGGCAGTTGAAATATTTAATTTTCTTTAGGCACCGTTAAATATGGTATTAAAATGGTATAACAGTAATTACACACATCTACGATAATACAGCCAAACAGGCTAAGATTTTGATTTTAACATTGTGTATGTCACTTGATTTTTATAGTCTAATATCAATTATTTTGACAATGAGTCCTATAGAAAATAACTTGTTTGCATATTTATGTTTACCAAACAACGCGTAACTTTCTATCCTTACATTATGAGTGGCAGCATCTATCCAGTTATATTACAAAGCTACCCTTGGTTTGATTTTTAATGAACAAATTCTGTTTTCTTACGCACTACTGGTTTGGTTGATAGGCCTATTTTTGTTTTAGTAAACATTTCAGTAGGTCGTATAGAACATTTTTGCGGTTTTACTTCATTTATTAATTTATAGGTAGTGTGGGAATTGTATGATAATTTGGTCAGGCGACAGACGTTATTGTAATAACCATTTAGTTATTTATATATTAGGTAGTGTAGGAATTGTATGATAATTTGGTCACGTTATCGTGTAGACATATAGGCCTATACTGGAATAGGTCTCATATTACCAAATAAAACAACAATCAAAAATAAAATTGTGACTTAATATATTTAACAACAGTTGTATTAACAAGTCATTAAAGAGGAAAATAGACTGGTTGGTGTTAATAAATACAAAATGCGTCGACCGGGAGTCGAACCCGGAACTAGTGCTTGGAAGGCACCAATGCTAACCGTTACACCATCGACGCTACGAGAAATAAGTGATAAAAAACGGACTATAGTCTACAGTACCGCCGACATGCGTATATAATAGTAGTTGTTTTTTCATAAATTGCTGTGTTTCTCCAAAAATTACTTTAATTAGCGTACTGTCTTAACATATATTTATATATTTTGCTGCATTTTAAATTACGTTTAGTCGACAGCCTTTACTAAAAGAAGGGCGGTTTTATAGGAAACATTATGCTAAACGCAGTTGATCCTAAATGTAAACCATGGGAAACCACGAAGTCAGAATTGCGAAGTATAGCCGAAGATGGATTAAGCCCACGAAGAAAAGATCATTCGATGTGTTTGATGCATGGCTTCCACCACCAAGTTACTTACTCATTTAAAGATCCTATTCGATGTATTGCATTCCGGAGTAATTCAGTCAGAGAAGAGTTTTTAAGTCGGTTAAAGTTTAGAAGTTTATTAATACATAATTAGGCACGTCAATCAGAGAATTAAATATTAAACTTATGGGTGCTGCCGCAAACATAGTGAAAGATTATACACTATAGTCTGAGAACAAACGATTTTTGAGTTTGGGATTTCTACAATTTTATTTTGATTTAAAGTATTAGTTGCACATTTTCACAAAAGTGCGATAAATAAAGTAATAAAAAAAATCTGGGATTGCATAACATATTTTGGTGGTTAACCAGACTGGGAATTCCCCAAGGCGAAAGTGCTCATTTTAGCTGTTTTAAATACCGAATACATATCCACAATTTTTTATGTACATGATCACAGTAAGGGGCGATATAACATCGTGTCCATAGTTCGGTTACCAGAGCTATTGTTAGTTTAAGACATTTATACAATTTTAGTCCAATAAACTAAACCACTGCGTTCAGACGACGCCTCCAACATGATATGCCCAAGGACACAACCCACTCAGCTAATATAATTAGTAATCTGTAATAATTACCTTGGTTATATACGGTATGGTCTGCTAACTTTTTTTTCATGCTTATTGTTGATTTGACTAGTGATGATAAACATGTGTTAGACATTCTGTTCATTTATTTTTGAGTATTATATTTCTTTTTAGATATCAACTGAAACCCATAAGTCATAGATATAATTATATGTTGTTCTACGTTTGATTTTTTTGGCAACAAAATTAAAAGTGTAGGAATAATAATAAGCGTGGTATGTATGTCAATCTGGTCACCATTACATATTTTATAGGCTTTAGGATTGGTGAACTTAAATAAATCTTTTTGTGATTGGTATGCAGTAAATCATGGAACTGGACCAGGAAATGTCCTTCATTTACAAATGTTCACAAAAGGTGGAGAAGGTGATATTAGCCCCAGAAGAAACACTTGTAAGTAATAGTTAGGTACTATAATAAAATAAAAACATCATACTTACCATATTAATACGGATATATGATGCGCCAAAAAAATGATTTTATCCCTGTTTCCTGTGACCATGATTTTAATAAAAAAATCTTTTTAGTGTCAAAGAAGACTGAAAGTTACACAAATAGATTTCCAATTTCCTGTCCACCTTTGCAGCATATTGTATGGGTTCCAAAACACAGGTAGGTACTCTTTGGAGTAGGACAGGGTATTTGCACTTGATTGCGATGTCTTTGGTGTATTTAGATTTTTTTCAAACAATTACTGGTAAAGAAAACCAGTAATTATCTATATTTTCAGTTCTTGGAACATGTAAAAATGGTTACAACATAGGAAATTATCAGAATTATAGTGCCAAGCCAAAGTGTCCTTTCCATTTTGCAACATTATATAGTTTAATAACATTATTTCTCTGTATTAAATCAAAATTTTTAAAATGCATTAACATTAATTTGTGCATAGATTGTTTGTAGCCATTGGCAGTGACAAAAACCTCCGTGTATTCTCTGACACTCTTCATCGATGCCAAATTATATCGGAACCAACTGTCTGTGCAATGCCAGTGACTTCCATGGTCTATCTGCCGGAAACTGATGAAATTGTCACTGGTGGAATTGCAATTATACAGCCATGGAAACTAAGAATTTCAAATACTTTAAAACATTTGAAACCTGAAGGTTTAGTATAGTACTGTAGGCTTTTCAAATTTTATTGTCTTAACTATGTTTTTTTGTTGTTGAAACGGGACACTTATATTGATGGTGAGTTAATTATGAAACCAAGACACAAAAATAATACACTTTAGCCACATTTATGGCAGAGTCAGATAGCTAATACCTAGATAAATCAAAAGAGAAATTATAGAAGGAATAAAAACATGTAAGAACCCTACATTTTCAATTTTTTTAGTAAATCCCTGGAAATGCAACTATCTTGTTTTGACAGAATTTCATTTATTTTGTAATTTGATTTTATGAAAGTCTGCAAAAATACACATCACTAGGCCCACTTTTTTTAGGAAATAAAAACCTGAAGAAAAAACAAACATTGAGTATCGATGTACAAGGAATGCCACCATCAAGTGAGAACATCAGTTTTGGACATGGCTTGCAGATGTTACAGGTGTTATTTTAGCATTTTAGAATATTACAGTAGATCTAATGATATTTGTGACACAGCCAACAGCTCCTTATTCATGTGACCTGCATCGTGATGATTGGGTCACTCATATGACAGTTTACAGTGGTTGTGAAATCGGTGAAAAGCAACCATTGTTGATGGCTATGTGCCAAGATGTGGTTCTGGCAATTGATTATGTAAACAAAATTCAAATGTGGACAGTTCGATTAAACAACCCTGACATGCTTGGACCCAGCTCAAAACAACTGAAGAAAAAAAGAAAACACATTGATTCAAGTACGATGAATATTGTGCAGATTTGTTGAAACTTGAATATGTGTAAATGATTGTTTCTTCTTTGTAGTTGAGAAATACTTTGATGGAAGCCACCAGAGCAAAGCACATGTTGTTCATGGACATGTTTCTTTAACCCGTTGTGATTTCTTTCCACGATTTGGCTATTTTATCTCAGGTGGTTCGGAAGGTTCAATCAGGATCATGCACATGGTGGGCAGGATCTTTTATTTTAATTAACTTGTATGTGGCACAGTTATATAGTACTCGGCTAATCACCCATTGAACTGCAACTGACAGGTTATATGTGCAGGTGAACTTTGGTCTTGTAACTGTGTTGCGTGGACACAGAGGGCCTATTACTGGATTAGTTGCCCACCGCCTTCACCCGCTGCTTATAAGCGCCTCTACAGATGGCTCCATTCGAATGTGGTGTCTTGAAACATTCAAACTTACTCAAAGACTTGATACGGGACAAAACATTCAGAATTTATGTCTTAGTACTGATTTGAACTTTGTTTATTTCTATAGTAAACAACAGGCGAGTACACTCGATTTTTAGCTCGTTGCAAATATAAATGGGACTTATTGTGCACAGATTACCTTGTACAGACTGACCAGCATCTACTCACTGTTTTCGGTCCTACATTCTTCAACTTCAAAATTAACACGAGTTACAGGATGCCCAGAGATGGGGGTTCCAGGCAAAGTGCTTGCTGCACTTGACGATGGCTCAGTTGCCGTTATATCTCCCGTGACAGGGCTGGTACTTTCAATGATTTACCCAATGACTTCATTCCAGGTTATTTTATATTTATTATAGTCAAAATTCATGACGCTTACCGCTTTGTATTAAATAGGTTTTCAGTGATTCTGTGTATGACTCCTTTAGCAATCTGGTGTACATCCGACTGCAAAATGGATCAGTGATGCAATGTGACTGTTCCACTAATCCATGTTGTCCAATGAAAGTGTTTGCCCCATCTATTCAATATGATCAAGATGTAAGCAGCTTGGCTTTAGTTTGTTTTAAAATGAACACTGATCGTTCAACATCTGCTGTATTTGCGGGATTGAGAAACGGTCAAATTGCATTGTTACATCCCAACACATTCTACATGCCGACAATGCAAGCACATAATGGTAATTTTTCTGTTCTTATGTAGTACACTGGTACTTACACCATTTGTATGTATAATAATATAGTGTAAGATATATAAAACTAATATTTTATTGCAGGTTTTGTTCGATTTATTGGAAGTGTCAAGAAGGACTGTACTGATAAAAATGGCTCAGGTAATTCTTTGACATTTAATGATAATTTTACTTCAAATATAAAACAAATTATGCTTTCACAGTAACTGTCCCTTGCTGCAAAGAATACATCATCAGTGTTGGATTGAGCACTGTGCGCTCTTGGAAAGTGGAAATTAAATCTATGCCTCAGTATTATCAATCAGAATGGACTGTAACACTTCAACCACAGTATCGAGCTCAACTGCCAACTTTGTTTATGGAACCAGTGTACCTGACTGTACTTCCACAACGACTGTGCATTTCAACTGCGGAGAACCAAATATTGGTGTTTTCTATAGAACAACAGGATCCACAAAATGTAAGGCAAATTGTCGACAGAAATAATAGATGAAAAACACTTTATTTGCAGAGTCCCCAACCCCTTGTTGAAGGGAACTCACAACTGAAAACCCACCACAATGATGATGATCATGTTGCTTCTATAAGTGCAATGGAAAGTGCCATGACACTAAACTGCTTCGCAAGTGCAAGTGTAGATGGTTATGTCAAAATATGGGATGAGGACAACAGGTTAACAGGATGCTTTCAGTTATTCAGTCACTGTTAATGTTTTTTCTCTAAGAACAGACTACTTCGTGAAATGTGTTTCTCTCCACATCCGGTTACAGCTTTGTGTTTTGTAAATGGTCGCGATCTACTGGTGGCTTTGGGAGGAAAAATATGCTTGGTAGATTGTACAACTTATGTAACAAGGATGGTGGTGCAAGAAAGACGGATGCTTGATATTGATTTCGTTGATGATATTAATGAAGGCGCAATACCTTACGACAACAATATCAAGTTTGTAAAAGTAGTATTAATAGATTACCTGTAAAATGTTCATTTTTTATTTGTTATTATTTTAGTTATCATGTTTGTTTAGGAAAGCTATAATGCCAGTCTTTGGGTACTTGGATTTTTAAAGCCAAGCTTGGTATTATATTGCTTTTATTCCTGTTTAAAGTGTCTTATAAAGTTTAAACTTATAATTTACTAAATTTTAACAATATTTTTCTTTTAACCAACCACTAAAAATATGCACTGTTAAGTTTTTGATTGTAATAATGGTGGTAGAAAATTGATTTTTTTGAAAACTTTTGTTACTAAACAACACTGTACTTCAATAAAAAATTATAAGCATCATAAGTTTTTATTTAAATGTTGAAACACAAAAAATGCTTGTATCACTGTTTCATCCATACTCTTATCCCCTTATGTCAAATACCGATTGGCAAGCCAACCACATGTTATTTGGCAAGCTGAAACAATGTACTGCCATGTGTATCTATATTGATATAACAGAATTGGTTGGGTAAACTGGAAATCTCTGCATAACGTACAATCTGAAGTCAATGGAAAACATTTGTTTAACAATATAGTTAATGCTTCTAAATTGTCAGGCCAATATTTAACATTCATGAACTTCCGATGGCACCGCTGGAAGCACTGCAGAGAACTCTCATGGCAGATGTTGAAACTGACATTGTGACTAGAAAAATGACCACTGAAGGCATGCTTAAGCCACGTCGAAAAATAACACCAGAGAAGTTGTGTAAACCTAAGGTGATATATATGTATGGTTTACTCTTTCCATTTAAATAATGTGCTTTTTTATTGTATGTCAAATCAGCAGAAGGAAACAGAAATTTTATATAAAATGTAAAAAAATATATTATCTTGATTGAAGTCAGTTCTATTACAAAAGAAATTATTTTCTTTTTTTTCACTATGTATTTTGGTTGTGACTAACATTATTTAAAAAATCACTTACATTAAAATCCATTTGTTGTAGTTGGAAGAAATAATAAAACTTACAATGCTACGACTGACCACTGAAAAGGCATTCAATGGAGGAACTGCTGAAAAAGAGCTCAGATTGAAATGGAGAAAAGTTTGCAAGAAAGCACTGCGTTCATTACATGATGTATCAACAGAAGTAAAAGATGATTTAAACAAAAACATTAAACAGATTGAAACAAAATCTACAGAAACTGTAAAAAGCAACAGTGATATTAAAGAATTGAGAAATGTAATAAACGCTGATAAGACAACTATTCAGGAAGAATTTATACTAAAGGAAGAAATTTCAAATATAGACACAAAACCGACATGCCATATCGAATCAAGCTTATCAAACGAAGCACAGAACTTAGATGAAAATATCAAACAAACAGAAGATGATCCAATTTTGGCGCCAAACAGACATCCGATTGCGCCAGATGGATACATTCCAAATTCCGTAATACGTGAAATTGTTCGTCCACCAACACCTAAATTCACTTCAATTCAAGAATGGAAGCTGCAAGTTGCTCCAAATATATCTCCAATACCGCTTGAAGAAGTAGAATCATCACAACATCTTGATGAGTCAGAATCTTCCCTGCATCTTGACTTTAGCATCTCATTTTCGGATGTTGACTCCATCGCAGATCTCAGCGTAACTAATTCAACTCATGATGATTTTATTGTTGATGGGAAATTACCTTCTCTAGCTGCTAACCAAGAAAATGCAAAAGACACAGCTATTAAAAAGGTGGATTATAATTTTTTTATGATATTCTGGTCTGGCTGGTTCACTCTAAAGATAGGCATTTCAGACCATCACCTAAAAGTGGGGGGATTAAAACCAGCCGCTAGAGGCAATGCACGTAGAGAACATTGCTGAAACCAAGTCTTTTAATGGATTGAACAAAGAATGTAGCGATGTCATAAATCTACAGTGGGCATGTGTTTTTTACTCAAATGGGCTATCCTATGTGTGTAAATCTTCTGATTTGTATGTATTTCTTTTAAGACCATTTGTCTCACAATTGCGATTTGATGTCTATCATAGGGTTTGTTTAATGTGGTCTCCCGAAGACAAATAATAAATGTTTATTCGATAGATTAAAATAATGTCCATTAATGATGCCAAAATTAGATCCTAAAATTGGACAGTGTGCATGCTGAAGAATGGCTGAGATCACAAAATTTTTATTGCATTCTAATATATTTAATGCAGGTTTTGTTTTTTGACGATATTCAACAACGCACAGAAGTATTTGAGGGTAATAGACAACAAAATCTGCGCTTTAAAGATCAACGTGATAACTTGGATGGCAGAAATGTGAAAAGGGGTGTCCCTACAAGAACATCAAGGTTGACAGTTTATCTAGATATAATATACACTTTAACTTAACCATTAATTAACTTCAAATAGATCCGGATTTGTCTGCAAACATTCGTTCATCAGAAGTAAAAACACTTGGTTTCTGCAAATATGACTGCAAATGTGGTTAAGCAATTAGCAATGAAAGAAAAATTAATGAAACAAAGATCGGAGGCTGTGGAAAGATTAAAAGTTGAAAAAGCTAAAGTACATCCTGTTTTAAAGGTATCACCAGTAAACTGTTTCTACTTATTTGCCCTAAGACTTAATTTGTCTCCATGATCATTGTATAGGAATTTTATTATTCTGCCAGCTAGATAACAATGTGTTTTACCAACTGCTAGTAATTTTATGTTTGTCTCTGTGCAGGGCAATTTTTAAACGGCATAACCCTAACCGAGTGCAGTATTTTGTTAATTAATTCTGTGTTATAACAACTTGTTTTTTCTCTTCCACGTATAAACATGTTATAAGATATTTGTGTTTTATTCCATTGAATCGGAAAATGCAATAGGCCTTATCACACAGGCAAATATTAGATTACCCTGTGTCCATTGTATGGCTAATGGAGCAAATGAGATTCTAATTCAGTTTTAGTTCAACCCCCCCAGCCATTGGCAAGGCAATGTATGTGAAATGCTTGCCTAAGGATACAACCATCTTACCATTATTAGCTGGTTCTATTCTAACAACCTTATGGCTGGTGATAAATGCTATCCGATTAAGCTATATAGTTGGACAACAAGTAGCTTTTTTTTATATCCTATGACAAACTGTATTTGCAACATCATGTACCTAAAGAAAATTATAGTCTATCACAGATGCTCCATGGTTCCGAAAAAAATTGGACAAAATAACTCCAGATGCTGTGGTCACTGCATTGATTGAAATTGGTGAAACCACAAGAATTTTTGCTCATGAGAAGGCCTGTGAAAACATTTTGGCGATATTTCAGGAATTTGATATAAAGGAAGGTATGTGTAATTATTATTATTTTAAAAACATTGGTTTTACACAGCAGTACAAGTTATTGATAGATTTAGTTCTGATTATGTAATGATTCGTATTTTAAATGTTTCCTTATGTTCAATAACATAATAACTAGGTGGTGGAAAGGAAATATTGTCACCAGAATCGCTAACGAATGTTCAGAATTTCATCGCCAAGTTTATATTACCCTCGTATGATAAAGATAATGAGATAGCTAATCATACAAACCGAGTCTCCCTTGCCCACAATGCGCTGGATGTCATTATATCAGGCATCCAACCAAACAAAGCAATACAACGCGAGTTATTTCGTCTGATCGCTGACATTGACGAAAGCTTGAAAGAAAAAGCAAAATTGATTTTAGAGGTGATGTTCTTGTGTTAAGAAAAAAATAAATTGATTCATTTGTTGTTCCAAAACTTATACAGAATTTGAATCATTCAGGTTAAGTTTGGAGTTAATTCATGGGACAGATTGCAAGATGAATTAAGTATCTTAGCTGGCGATGCAATTGTGCATAGTGCTGAGCATTTGTTCAAAACACACAGAGAAGTTTTAAATCACATGGAGGATAGATTGAAAAAGGCTAGTTGTATTAAAACAGATTTATTTTAAATAATAATTATTTAGATATTACTTTTTTTATTCCAGTAGTATAATCCTAATATAGAAAAAATAGAAAGGCTGATTTACAGTTCGGTATCACCACCAGGGTGAAGTTACTTTGGCCAGTGCACCACTGATTGCTATTAAGCTTGGTTTTGAAATAATACCAGACCCCAGTCCACCCATCAATCGAACATCGTCACAAACACTCTCACTTCGGCACTGCTCAAGTGTATTTGGTCGATCATCCGAACAAACAGTTTTAAAATATAGCTCAGAGAAATTTAAAAATGTACAAAAGAAGAAAAGTACAGTAAAAAGGTTGGTTAGCACGCACCCAAGCAAAAATGAAATTTCTTTCAAAATTGAAGCCCCTGTATTAGTGTAATATGTGATTGATTTTGATTTTGTAGAGCTGTCCAATTCAATGATGTGGCAAATGTGGAGAAAGGTGATGATATGCACAAGTATCAGAAGCGGGTGTATGATGACATTCCACCCCCACCAACAAGACCACAGATACCATGGCGATCCGCCATTCCAAAGAAGTCACTGGATCAACAAAGAATTTCTGGTATAATCCAAATGATGACTTCAACACCGAGTGCAGCTGCAATTCGCAGATTTTCAAACAAGGAGACCAGAAGTGACCCCAGTATTTCTGGATCAAACGATGGTCAGTTCCAACTAATGTTTATATAGAGATGTTTTTAACTGTTAATGTTATGTCAAATATTTACGAAAGACTACCACTTAAATATTGTGCCCAGGTAGTGAATGTGGAGACACAGTGACACGCAAGTTCACCCTTCCCCCAATATGGCCCAATGCCATGAAACCAGATATGCTGTTAAAACAGAATGATAGCAATCAATCCTGCCCTAAACTTGATGATAAGCCATTACTCCTGCCCCAAATCCAACAAACCGAAAGTACCAAAACATGCAAAAGTAAGATTGATTATCATTTATGTACATATAAAATTGTTTTAAGAAACATATCATTATAAAAATAATAACAATATTACACTATTTACTGATTTGGCCATGATCTTCAACCTCTATCTGGTACAGTAGATAACACAACCTTACATGCTGTTATCTACTTAAACTTGACTATATTTTGTATGCGCACTAAAATAGTAATAATGATGGTGTGATTTATTAAAAGACTAAAATATCAGAAGCGAAGAAAGCTGTGAAACGAATCCCCCCCAAGACTACAAACGTACCTGATATTTCTCTCGAATCAAAAGCCACAGCCCCTACAGAATCAGATGTTGTTGCTCCTGGTAAACTGTGGAACTAAATGTTGTATTTGTACAGCTTTTGTACTCAATGGGTACTGAAGTGGATAAACGAGTTGACTAAGAACTTTAGAGTACACTTGTTGGTTTTATATTGAATTAAATTCTAAGCCGCACGTAACACACAGTACTTGATTAAATACTTGGCACTCGGTAGGGTTTCTTATCTCTTGTTTTACAAATGCAGAACTGGCGAAGTCGGCAACCTTATCCGATGTTGAAGAACTCCATAAGAGAGAGCAAGAAGTAGAAATGGATGAAGTATTACTAGAGGATTCATCTTCTCAATTAAGCGGTTTTAGGAAAAGCTCGCTTTCTCTCGAGGATGTTGGATTTCAATCCAATGATTCTGTTATCAGTACGGAATCAAGTAAATAAGATTTGTTTGAATTGATATACATTTTGTTAAGCACATGTTCTGTAGCATCGATAAATAGTATAGGGTCTTTATTTTTATTACTGTGAATAGGAAAACAAGCGTGTCTGTTCACCAGATCTATTGTATTTTGTTGTGTATGTTTCCGACGTTCTTTCAAATCCTGACAATCTGGAGAATCTGGCTGTATAAAAATATATATGTATTCTGTTTTTTTGTACGGTTTCACAAAGAAATAATATTTTTAATTTTACATGAATAAAAAATTCTATAATTTTTATCTATAAAATTCTATAAATAAAATAATGTAAATGTTTATATTATTTGGTTTGTTTTAAAGCGTACTGTATGTTTAAGTTTTATATTTCTTATTGATAGGTACTATTGCATCTGTGCCAGAAGAAACAAATCTTCATCGCGAAGGTGTCCTGCTTCTTTCCAGCATTTTAAATGTAGCAGACTCTGGATTCAAGGAATCAACCATCCACACAACTGAAAGTAACCTGGAGAGCAAAGCATCCGAAGAGCAGGTGCTTACATGGAGAGAATCACTACACAAGTTGAAAGAGTGCCGAAAAGGTGTGCATGATCATAGCTCCTATGACGTTCCACAAAATTTTAACATATTAATTTTAATTTCAAGATAAAAATTGTAAAGAGGTTTTAATAAACCAAATGCGAGATACGAAATCAATGGAAGCTGAAAAAGACGAGAAGCTTCAAAGAATAATCTCCAAAACTTTTTTTGCACCTGGAGAAAGAATTTTATCTCAATGTAAGGTGGATAAACAGATATTAAAAGGAGGACCAACTTATGTGCGACCGCTTCCAAGTAGAACTGGTGCACATACCTGCTTGAAAAATGGTGGAGATTCCAGGTGAAATGGGATTTATTAGAATATCAGTTCTGATATAAAGTGCTGCCCATCTGCAGCCAGATACAAAGGGTTTAAAATTAAATATCTTATGTGCACAGATTGTAGCGAAATAACTATGGTGCACGGCGAATTAATTAATGTGGGAATACATATGCAGGTATGGAGTCCTTCTACTTGGGTGGAAAAATGGATCATCAGATAAAAAATGCAGCAGTTTACGGCAAAGGACACCTATGACTTGTGATAGTTGTCCTGAAGTAGTGAAAGCTTCTGCAAGTCGATATCACGATGATGAACCCACCAGTAATACCATATCATGCAGTATTAAAAGAAATAATAACCCTGGTTGCCGTACAAATGTCGAAAGAAACAATAGACTAAGAAAAATTCTGGATGTTCAGCGCAAAAAGCAACTGGAATTAATTAAGAGAGTTGACGCCGATATTCTGATTACTCACAACCAAGCTGGAAAGAAGTTTCTTCACCTCAAACTACCATGTTGCAATAATGATACCAAACATCTGCAGGAATGGCATATTCTACCTCCATGTATTAGTTCCAAAACGTCAACATATGCTTATAAAAAAGGAATGGCAAAACATTTCTAATATCAACTGAAGACAAAAATACATTTATCCATATTGCTTAAATATTTTGTATGATGTATTATGTTTCTGGCTCTGTTCTTTGCTATTAAATTCAAAATATTTAGAAGCTTAACATGATTTTCGTTTCGATAATAGTTCTAAGATATTACGAGTATATGTGGGACAAATTTATCAATACCTTTGTATTTAATATACAGACTAACCATCCAAGGCTAACCATCCAACAGACTAACCATCCAAGGGAAAAAAGTAAACCTTCAGTCAAGGATTGCACTAGGGTGATAATTTGTCTCTGCCAATGTGGCAATTTTCCTATTACAGCATACACAAGTGTAAAAAACTTCTAATAGTAGACTAAACAAGTAACATTATTAGAGAAAGGTAAGAATACAAATTAATAAGCAACAACATAAAATACAGTGCAGAGCTATATGCTAATTGTACTAATTATTATCTGCATATTACATTTTAAGTTAAATTGTTTTTAATCTCGGAATCTACGTTGCATGAATTTCTCCGGATCTTCCTCATATCCAAATATGTTGTAAAAAGCTATGTTATCAACTTTGCATTCTAAAGTTGTCTTGTAGCATTTTAACGATTTGCTCAGTTCAGTTATTAAACCAAGGATTCTGAAATAAAATTTCAGTTGTTGGAAATTTGCAATATTACACTTGAAATGAGTCATCTATCAATTATAAATTATGCTGCTTATCTTTTTATCAGTTGTTAATCAAATAAACAACTTACATTTTTCCAAGGCGCCTGCCTCGGTATTTCGAGTCAACAATTACTTCTTCCACCCGCCCTCTCTGTAAATAATAAATCACCAATGTAAAGTTGCAACAAGTATAAATTATATCTTGTATAATTTAAGTTATAGCTTGAATCCTGTGGCTTGTGTGACAAATGAATGTGGTCCATTTTAGAATTTCAATAAATCTAATATGAACATTCTCATCAATACAGAGATTGATATGTACAAAAATATATGTCATAATGATGGCTATATGGGTTGTTTAGGTTTGGTTTTGCCTATGCTTTGATATGCAATAAATCTTCTTTTATCTTTTTTTATGTTATGTGTGATATGTCATGTTTTACAAAATAAAGGCTAATAAACATTTTAAGATAAACGGTGTAAATGGTACCGCTACTGAATAGTTATAAGATTGCATATTGCCAACCTTAAAGAATGATATTTGTCTGTGCCATGAAAATCCATAAATATCCCTTATTTTATAAAAAAAAAATCACACACTAAATATTCAGCAACATGACT
Organism: Ciona savignyi; assembly: GCA_000149265.1. Classification (NCBI taxonomy): domain Eukaryota; kingdom Metazoa; phylum Chordata; class Ascidiacea; order Phlebobranchia; family Cionidae; genus Ciona; species Ciona savignyi. Next base: position 1,118,194 of record CH003018.1, on the reverse strand, counting down.
TTATCAGGTACAAACATTTTTAACATTTTAGTTACAGCAGAACCAAGAATTAAGAGCTCATTACTCTAGCATGCTTTCTCTATGACGGTATTCTTAAAAAGTTTAAATGAAAAAAATTTAAAGAAATACAATATTTTCCCTTTAATGAAAGTGGTAGAATAAGTAGCATTTCATTAAAAGAAGTGTTTGTAAAATTAGGACTTACTAGTGCACATGAATGAATAAACTTCTCTTCAATTTCCAAAGTACCAGCTCCAACAATTTTACCACGTCCATTATCAGCTTCAGTGTCTTCCACAACAAGCAAGTAGTAACAACCAGCTTTTTTCATGGACTCAAATCTAGCTATCATGATAATGTTGAAGCTTTAGTTCTCTTTCACTATTTATAATTAGGGAAAACATACATTTATAAATTTAACATTCTACTTAATAGACATGAAACTTATTCTGTTTTTACTACAAACTTATTTTTATTGCACTACCAATGCAACCACAGCAAATTACATGGAAGACATTATAATGCTAAGCTACTTTGTCTGGCCGGTTTATTTAGAATAGGACTGACAGTCTAGGTGTGATTGAAACCAGCCTTTACCTAATGGGTTGAGCCTTTGAAAAGTGTCCTTAACACGTTGATCAAAGTTAATGGGTTAAAAAAAATATATATATATATATATATTCATTCTATATAATTACTGAACATTACCATACTACCTAATCAATAAGCCACCTTCTAAGTATAAAGCCAACAGTAGACTAACCAATATGAAAATACATAAATCTACATAACGTCAGTTAACATGATGCCCTACCGATTAGCTTATTGGATTAATGGTTTGCCTTTCAGCTGAAGGGTTGCAGGTTCGATTGGTCACTTACTAGTCATTGTATTATAAGGCAAGGTACTTAGTACATACCTGTGTGTTATTCCGTTGGGTTTTCCCATTCACGGTAAAAAAATAAAAATATGCAATCCTAACATAATTTTCCAACGGAAGTTGTGTTAAATATTGAAACACCAAAGATTGTAAAATTATTTACGTACCAATAAAATCACACTTCTTTACTTCACCAACGCTTGTTAATTGTGCCAGTACATCAATGTAACCTACAAGGAAATTTATTTAAAAATGTATTTAGTTTTTATCGTTGCTCTTGCACAATTGTAGAGAATAATATATTGGATCCTTATAATTACCCCCCTGAAAACCATTAAAGAAACACTGGTACTGAATAAAAATCAAACTTAACAATACCTTTATCGAAATCATGTTTGGATAGCGGTCTAATTAGAATACCAGATTCAGGTTCTGTTGGGCTTCTTTCAGATTCCTTGAATGAAATACCATATTTGCTTAAATCTAATCCTTGTAAAATCTTCTTATCAAACATAAAATCACTTGATGGTTCATCAGATGTCATGTTCATGGAATTTACAAAACTTAGCTGGATAGAAGTAAATGTGCAACACTGTAATAAACTTTACCGGTATATAGTAAGATGGCTTAAACAATAGTCTGACACAGTTCAGTTTCCAAAGCTATTCCAGTGTGGTAAATATAATAAAGACGTTTTTACTCAGGCAACATATGTCAAGTACTCAACTAAATAGTTGCATGCTTTAAAGAGGCTACACTTCTCATATTTTGGACTCACTTTGTCAAGCCCAATTTTTTGTAATATTAATCATACTCCTTATACTGGTTTAAACATCAGATTACTAAGTCCTGTGATCACTACATCTCGTAAAATATCCAAAATAAAAAAACGCCGGTTTGTACAAGTATTGTTGCTCAAAATGCCTGTAATTTAAAATATACTACAATTTTTCCGTCTGCTTAGGCACAAATCTCAGAAGCAAACGTCACAAAACGAGTTCGGTGACTCGAATTTACAAACGATGCGGTTCGGTGGTTATAATATGACGTTAAAAAGAAGGGACGATTCGATTCCCTCAGGTAGGATTTTGCTTTTACGTGTTTGTAATGTGTTTTGTAACGGTATGCTATCGTAACGTGTGTTTTAAGCTTGTAACACAATAAGCTGTACGAATAGTCAAACTTCTCGCCCATTGCGGAGCCTTCCACGTATTTTTCTTCGAGGGTGAGTGTAATACTTTTTTCCAATTTCGATTTTTAGATTGGTTTGGTGGCTATGTCTTAATATACCTAAACTAAATAATTGATTGGATGTTAGACGTGTATTAACGACTGTCCTCTTGGCGTTTTTTCCAAACAAAAATCAAAATTTATTATTCAAGTTCTGTTAAAAAGAGTATATATTAGACTCAAGATTGTTGCAAACTATGCCAGTCAAACAGTTTAGTTTTTAGTTTTCTTGAATAATTAAGAATTAAGTTTGTGGTTATCGCCAAAAACTTGATGCGAACACAACTAGACCTGGAAATGTTAACCGGATTGTGCATCTACTTCCGGGTTAAATGCGTATAAAGAATTTCGCCTGGTGGTAAAAAAACGGATAAAACCAAATATCTGTTTATTTTATAAAAGAAGACATATATATATATATATATATATATATAATATATATATATATATATAAACGTTTGCTTTATGTACTAAGGCCTCTACATTACAAATCCGTAATCCAAAAAATGATATTTTTGCAACATTGGCTAGTTTCCCTGTTGGTACTTTCCCGGATTTATCATGTGATTTAATGCACGTGATTTTAATTATTGAACCGTGAAGCTTTGTGTTTACACTCTGCATTGTAAGTTTTATTAGTTGTAAGGAATGGTTGTTCACGGTTATTGTGCTTTCGCCTAATTTCTAAAGAAGTGTGAAGGTTCTTGTTAAACAAATAAGCTGTAGATTGGGTCTTCTGTTGTTCGTTGTCACTTTGCATGGCAAGTTTTATTCATTTTAAAGAAACATTGTCTTTAATTAAAATGGACGAAGAAAGACTCTTGGAACGTCCACTTTCTTACGATTTTCTTCAAGCAACGCCTGCCAAACTACAGCAGGGATTTAAAACTCTGGATGTGCAAGTAACCTGTTTTCATTGTGCACAAAACTATATTGTTTTTGGAACTGACTGTGGATGCGCCTTTTTACACAACAGAAACAATGGACATATGGTGAAGTTACTCTCACAGGTACTGTTTGGACAATTTTAAAAATAGTTAATATTTTAATTGTTGCAATCGTTTATTTGTTCAGCAAAAGACAGACTGCATTAAAGCAGTTCGAGTTCTGTCTGGAATTGAATGCCAAGTTGCAATGGGAACAGAAGATGGAAAAGTTATTATTATTGTGATTTCTAGCAACTTTAATGGACCGACCAAACAGGTATCACCATGTAAAATGTATATTACATAGTTTTATGCAGTTGCAGTGTGTTATTACTTATGTTACTGAATGTAGTGATGCTAAAAAGCCACATTTTATTTCAGAGATTTTTGGACTCTGTCATAACAGGTTCACCCAGTTCGCAATGTCTATAAGTTCCCCCAGGATCCCGTTTTAAATTTATCAAAGTACAATTAATCTTTTGTGGTTAACATCTGTGGTTAACACATGGCATGTTTTATATGATACTGCTAATGTTAAAAATGGTTAAAGCTTGTGCTCTCAAATAGAAGAATAATATATGAAAAATAATTTTTACTAAAATTTTAAAAAAAATGTTTTGTTTTTTTTATTTAAAATTGAATCTTTTACCAACTGGGTTGAAGCTTCAACCTTTAAAAGTGTATTGTCAATCACATGAGCAAATTGTATCGATTTAACAATTCCTTTCAGCCGACAATCCAGCAGCTATAAGTATTGAAACATAAACTCCTTTTTTAAACTATTAGGTTCAAAAATTCTTTCTTGGAAAGATCCACACAAATGCTGTATCTTGTCTTGAGTGGAGCAGCAATGGCATGAAGTTGTTCTCAGCTGATACATCAGGGTCAATTTATTCAACCACGCTTGATCTGGAGACAGTGAGCTTATAAATATATACTTTTCTTAACAAATGAATTATATAATATTAGATGGATGATACAGTAGATGATATCATAGAGGATAGTGAGGGTTTCCTACACACAATTATATAACTTATACATAACATTTTGCTACAAATATGTTATATGAATCTTACACATTCAGCATACTTATGTACCTTATTTTTCAATTTCAGAATAGTTGCCGGGCAAGTAATATGCATTGTGAGACAAGTGAAGTATTGCAAATGGAATACAGACACAAAATTCTACTAATTTCAACACTGGAGTATGCAGCACTTTACTTCGTTGATAAAACATTAACTGTCATTCCAATAGGTTCCAAACCCACCAGAAAGTATGTTGAAATGGAGCATGATTTAGTTCTTGAATAAAATTATGATTTTAAAATTTAATTATTGGGATTTAATTTTTTTCTGCGTGACACTTATTGCAGGGATATCATGTTGCCAGATTATTGGCATGTGAGGGTTATCCAATCACGTTAAAACTTACAGGAATTCTAACCGGCATGCTCTTATTTTGCACAACCTTTAATTTTACAAAAAAAACAGTGAAATTTTCACTATCGGAAAAAATGTGAATAAGAGGCCTATTTTTGAGCAATTTTTGCTTTATCAACAATATTTCTGGATTATAAAGGAATATTTACTTCAAATTTATAAATTCCAAGAATTACAACCGAAAAGAGATAAAAACATAACTATAATTTAAATTACCCTGTATACCCAGGAAAAACCCCCAAAATTTTCTAACCTATCATAAATATAAAAAATAAATATACACAGGATATCCGTTAAAATGTGAAGTTCATAAATTATCATTAAAATTATATATAAATATATATATTTCATATAGTAATGTGTTGATTCATAGTAATGTGTTGATTGGCTTAAATTTACTAGTTTAAAGGAAAATTAAATATTCCAGAGGGAAGTACGGGGCTTGTTTTAATGCTGACACTGTGGTTAAAGAAGAATTAAGAATTTTCGCAACTCGGCCAAATCTTCGATTTTGGGTGGCAGCAGTTTCTGGAAATGTTTTATCAACTGTGAAAATGAAAGAGAATCTACAGAAAACAGAAATGATCATTCCATTAATGGATTCCTTAGATGTTCCACATGATTCCAATATTCAGTTCGGAAAAATCAAGCGAATTGGGAGTTCCAACTTTGTGACATTTAACGGTTTGATTTTATTTGTTTAAAAAATAAAAAAATTACTAACTATAAAAAATGGATCCAGTTTTTTTCTAAAATGGAATATTAAAATTAAAAGTAATAATTAAAATTTATGTATGTAAGTTAGGTTAATTATCAAATTAACGTTGTCAGTAATTTGTTGCAGTTGTTCCATTTAAAAAAAATAAAACTGGATTCAATTTTTTAAAAATGGATATTGTTTTTGTGGATTTACAAATTGATTTTATAACTATCTGCAATGGTCCGACTAATTTTTTTTTTTACAAAATAACAAGCTCTAAGGGCTGAGCGATTTTGGGTTTACCAGTATATGTTTAATCGGGTTTAGTTTTGCCTATAGAAAAGACCTGCCAAATCACTATAAAATTGTGGATAAAACTATTTTAAACAATTTCAATTGATTGTGTAGTAATACAAGAAAGGTTCTGCAACACTCAAATGTGACTGATTGGGTTATTGTTGTATTTTAATGACTTAACTAAAAACTACTGTTGGCAGTGTAAAACTTAATAAAATGACAAAAGTTTTAATTTTAGATACATCACTCTGTGTTGTCAATCATAAAACTAACTCTGTGGTTGGACTGGTCCGATTTATGGGAAATATCATCGATGTAGCAACCTCTGATGATGAAGTGTTGGTCCTGTGCTCCAATCGAAAATTGCACAGACTGGCTTGGAAAAATGACGCACCCTACTTGGGTAAAATTACTTGATATGCATCAACCTAATACTTTTATGGTATAACAAGCTAGATCAATGTTTAAGTCATTTTTTATTCAGGGCTCAAGACGGATTCAACAGAGTCCAGCTTAACAGATTTTTTTAAAAAGGTTTGTTTGTAGTTTGTTATTTTAACATTTTAATATAATTATACAGCAGTGTAAAAATGCTGCTGAAATGGTTAGTTTCTGTCCAGATTGAAATTCTGCGATGTGAAACTGTGATATTTCCCGGTTTTCCTTTTTGTAAAATCAACTTTAAATCAGTATTTCTAATTTCTTTGAGTGGAAAATATATTTACTAAACAATTACTGCAGTCCATGATTTTAAAAATGTTCTATTTTTAGTACTAGTAATTTACACCTAAATTTTATCCAGACATCTTTGTATAAACGATGTTAAGATTTACTTAGATTTTATGTAACTACGATCTGATCAATATTTTAAAAAGGTAATTAAAAAAGGACTAAAAAACATTAATATTGGTATAATATAAACATGTGTTAAGATGCAGCCTTTATTATCCCCCTGCTTTAACAAATTTTACTTTGCAGAATGTACTGATAATTAACTGCACCTTTCTTAAAAATGATATATTTCTGTTATTGTCACAAAGGAAAAATCATAACATGTTCTTTGTTTTAAAACAGAATGGGTATATTTTCTTCATTAGGTTTAGATAATTTTCTTAGAACTAGTCCCAATAATTATAGATTTTTACAGTACTGTTTTCATATAGGATGTAAAAGAATCTTATTTGAATATCAAGAATCATTTGTCTCCTTATATGATGTCTATTCAGACGAAAATGACAAGTGGAGCTGGTCAGTTGACCAGTAAATTGCAAACACAAGTAAGCAAACATTTGTTGTTTAGTTAAATTCATAAGTTTATTGAAAGTCATTGTTATAGGCCAAACAAGTGAAAATGAAAGTTTCGGCTTTTCCTGTTTCTGAACTGTCTGCAAAATTACTGAATACCAGTCAAGATTCTCACGCTCCCAGCGAAAAGCAAAGTATTACCCCAGATTTAAGAAGATGTTCCTACCATGTTGATGAAATATCAGAAGAAAAAGTTGTTCAACAGTTGTTGGGTGAACTTATCGAGAAAGTATGTAAAATGCAACCTGAAGATCAGTATCTAAGGTCCCAAGTAAGTTTATTTTTTCATATCTTTAATAGTTTTATCATTTTTTTAAACATGCTAAAGGTAAATGCACCACAGGAAGAGAAGATACGATCAACTTTATTTGACAAAGTGGAATATTTTGCAGCTCATGAAACAGAAAGTATTTTATTCAGCACGAAAATCCGAAAAAAGAAACACTATCATGGTAGTGATATCATTTTTTAATCAATTTACCACTTGAAATTCAGTAAAACAAAAAAATCAGAACCAATTGTAATAGCCCAATATCACATGTATAACGCATCTGGATATTCAAAACCTATAGGGCCTATGTATTAATACTGTATTAATACTATTCTAAGACAGACAAAAAGGCTGTGACCTGGTAAATTTCAACCCACTAAATCAGGGATCGGTCTACTTTTATGATCTTTATTATAAGGAAGGAAATATTTTATGAAAGTGGATCTTTTACAGCTGTTACATTTTTAGGGTGAATGTTTATTTCAAAATTTTACAGGTGTCTAGTTGTGTGTCAATTTGGTGCAGCTTATTAGACATTCATAGATCCAAAACCAACTGCTAGCGATGTTAACCTACATCAATATACTGCTCTGACAGCACATGAATGACATGATTAAAAAAGTCTGCTTGCAAAAACAAATGATACCGGTATACATCATATTTTATATGAATAATACCAAGCGTGATTTTTAATAGGTAACCAGGGACATGGTTGACATGTGGTTGATACTCCCTAGTTTAATTTTATTTATTTTAACTTAGTGCCAAGTTTACCCAAAACAAGTCAAGAAGAAAATAAAACAGACACAAGTTCTCATTTGATAAGTGATCTTCATGCATTCCAGTTCCAGGTGATTAAATTTTTACTGATGATTGTAAATAATTCCTTCAATATTAATACAATAACAGGATAATAAGGATGTATCAAATATCATTTAAATTCCTTGATATTTGAATTTAAATTATAAATCTTTTCTAAAACAATTTTACAAACTCTGTTGTTTGTTGTTTTACAGTGTATTTGTGGTTTAATGTGGTTTTGCATTCTTGTTGTTGAGTCGAGTATTTCAACTAGGTGTTCCCAACTAGTATTTAATTCGAATTATTCTATTTATTACCAAGTTTAAAAATATACATCCTTGCAGGATACGTTACACACTGATAAAGGTTCTACATCAATTCCTGCTGTGCCAATGTTCATAAAATCAAATACAAATAATTTGTTAATTGAAAACGATGAAAAGGATCATGACATAGATTATGGGGCTGATTGTGAACGAACGAATGATAAAGAGGAATGTACAACTACAGAAACCAATAACACACCAGTAATGCTGGCTGAATTAGATTATCAGGATTCTGGTCCTGAGTTTGATCAGATTGAGAAAAGAACCATAAATATTCCATTACCTGTACAAGAGTATAATGACCAATGTGAACCTTTTAATCACGCCAACCTACAAACTGATCAAATAAATGAAAGCACTGAATTATTCTCTAATCATCAAAGTAGTAGCATTGATTCGGTGGTGCAACAAGACAGTTGCATGTCAGTTCAATTAAATTCAAGAACAAATGAACCAACAGATTCGGGAGAAGTTAGTTTTAAAGAGGATTCATATATTCATCCAATCAAGGAATTGGAATCCACACTGCTCATGGATGAAGAGTTAGAAACAGAAGGAAATCTAAGTTCAATCACATTACATGAGGAAACCGATGCAGAAACTTCTGCAGCTTTAAGTTTTGATATTTATGCAAGTAATAATCCAGATGATAATGAAGAGGAACAACATATCCCTGTGAGTGAAGTGTGCTAATGTTGCGATAATAATGTTATTATGTGTAAATTTAAGAAACAATTTCTAAATAAATGTTATAACTAATTTGAATAAAATTGATAATCGCTAAATGTTTCTTGTTCATTAAAAGAAATTCCATTTAATTAAAATTATAATTTGGTTCATGAGGATAATCCTAGAGCTTTAATATTAGCTTTTGTTTAGTCACCCCAAACAAATATATTCATCCATCTATCGGTTACTGCATTTCAAAAATATTTATTACTAGGTTAACTTGGTTTCTTTTTCCAAACACGTACAGTAATCAACCTTATATAAATGTTGTTTTACAGATAGGGTTGGTTGACACATGGTTGATAGTCTTTAGTTTTTTTTTTAATGTTTTTTTTATGTCTTAGCATTCAAATTTCTTTGTTGTTTTAATCAGTCAGTTGAAATGTATTGCTTGATTTGATTATTATTTTTCAAGTAAAACAAAAATTCTTGATTGCCTTTTTCAGAGCATTGCTTCAACACTGGAAGTGAAGGATGAAATGAATAAGGAAATTGTTGATGAGATAGCTGACGAAGAATCTAATCACTATTTCAAGGTAGTTTTACAATATTATATATAAACATATCATGTAAACATTAATTGATTTGAATTGTATGTGTTCAGACATCAGCAGACTATTCTGTTAAAAGAACTGATTCATCTGGCATATGGACTATTTATTCTACTCCTAAAAACACTATTACTCAACTTGCAGGTAAAGTTTGTCATATAAATTTAGTTTTGCACTTTTATTCTTACTAAGTAAGCAGATGTTATTATCATGCATCCACCTTAAATTTTAAAACAAAATATTGTGGTTTTACCCATTAACTGTTCATTTATATTGTAAAGTTTTTTTTTATTTCTATGTTATTAATTAAAATTCTATGGATAGCTTTCCTTGTTTGGTAAAATATTCGATTGCCTGATTTTATGTAATATTTGGTTGTATCTTGCACTTGAGTTAGTTTAAAAAGGTATTTTGGAAAAGATAGTTATTCTGTAAATAATACAATAAAACTGTGCTTTTAAAGCTTCAAGCTCGGGTGATGCTATTATCCACATAGCCCATGACAACAACATGTATGTCGCTATGGAAACATCAGAAGATTCCTACAGGTTAAATTGGACCAGGCTTGACAAAATGGCGACGCAAGTTTCTATTTCACCTTCTGGTTAGTTTACTTATTAATTTTTCAATGTAGGCAATTTAATTTTAATACACAACTATTCATTTTTGTTGTATAAATAATGCCAATATGGCTTAGTAACAATTTTCACAAAACAATATTCTTAAAGTCGTGTGTAATTATTACGTTTTTATATCTTGCACAATAAATGTAAATATATTATTTGTGAATAAGGTGATGTTGCATGGATATGCACCACACATGGAGATATATATGCATCAAATATAAACAGACACCATAACACCTACAACAACTGGAAATTGGTGAAAAAGCTGTGGAAGTGCTGTATGTCTTGGTTCCCAGTGAAGGGTGGATGCTTCTCAGGTTATTTTTAGTGCAAGCAAACAGGTAAGTACCAGTTTTGAATTGAGTTTGTCTTTTCAACAGATGAAAAAATATTTCGAAGATCTAAAGTTTCAACAACGCAACCTATGCGGGGTGAACCACCAACATGTTCCGACGGATGGTTTGGGGAAGGTTTGTATAAAAGAATGTTAAATACAACTATAAATGTTAAATACATAAAAAAAATAAAAATTTCAGATATCCTAAATTGCACTACACATAATAGTGCAATTTGAGATTTTTTTTTGCACAAAATGTATAAAACGATTTTTTTATTAGATATCTCAAATTGCACTGTCGGATGAAGTGGTGTGGCTCTTAGTTGATGGTGGTTCTGTGTATTGTAAGAAGCTTTGTTCGGTATTAACTGGTGTATGGAAAAAGGGTTAGTTTTGTCGAGTTTTTATATATTTAAATTATTTTTTTTACCTAAATTTATGGCAGTTGATGATATATACTCTTTGGATGGAGAAGTTCGCAAAGTGAAAGCTGTAGTATCAGACTATAGAACAACAATGTGGGTGGTCGATGACTTGGGCAACCCTTGGTTTAGGTCGAAGGTCAAAAATGGAAATACCAATGGGGACCAGTGGTGGCAGGTACATAATGGTGTTATAAAAATAGCTTTCTCAGGTTCAATTTTTATATATTAATATTATATTCTTAGGTAAACATGAACGAATATTTATGTGAGGATCAGAGGAAAAATGCTTCATCCCATGTGTTTCCAAATTCCGCCAGCATTGCTGCTGCAGAGAAATATGTGGCTGGAGCAATCACTGCTTCCATAGATAAAGTATGATTATTTGGCTCTTAAAATTTGAGATTTCTAAACCTGATGGTTAAAAAATGAGTATTGCCATGATCTACACATAAGTAGCGCAACATACCTTTATAAATATTTGTCATGCAGACCTAAAGAGCTTTTCACCATTTATTGATTTACGCTGAGTTTTTCTAGGTAAACAATTGGATGCATGGAGCGTCTCAAGTCAGCAACATATGTATCAGCCTGCGTGCAGTGTGGATTGCATCATCTTATACTAAATTACATGTTGCTAGAGGGCCTATCACAGGTTTTTGAATGCTAATGTATATTATTTAAATATATTTTGTCCCATATGTTGGTTTATTTGGTTAATTAGATGTGGTACTTTTTGCCTTGCAATAATCTTGTTAGACTTTCTTAAGGACAAATCTACATTTTTATGTTGTGTTTAGGAAATAGATGGAGTGTTCCAAGTGTTGCTGGAGTAGCTTCATCAACAAAGTGGAATCATATCACTTCAAATTCTTATTTTTCAGACAATGGTGCTTGGGAAGGTAAGATTAAAAATAACAGTTTGGAGTTTCAGAATTGACTCTGTTACACTTTTAGGATTGATATGGGTTGCTAACAGCAATGGTGATGTCGTTTGCTTCCCATCATCCTCCCAGCAAAGCCACGGTATTGCAGTTGAACCACCACCCATGCACAACACATCTGTGGTGTCAGTGTCCGCTTGTCGTGGTGCTCTATGGATGGTCTTGGAATCTGGGGTGGTGTGGGTTAGATCAGGAATTGACCCACTTTGCCTAGGAGGCAGGGTATGGGAACAAGTGGACGTCACCAAACAACTGGGTAATTGTTACATGATAACCGAATTGGAGTTTTTTTATCCATTTAATAAACTCGAAATGGTTAGCATTTTTGATAGAAAATAATAAAATATATTTTTACATTCCAAAGAGAACCATACTCCTGTAATATGTTTGGTTCTAAAGTTATGGAACGGATTCATGTGGTCTGTATGACACCTTGCTCGTTAATTCTTGTGTGCAGATTTTAAAGTTGCTATTTTTATTATTGTATAGATAAACCGACAAAGAAAAGGTAAAACATTGCCAGGGGCACCACCACTGTTGTCTACAATACTGCTTTACAATGTATATAGAGATAATGCTGTATGTTATTTTTTACGCGTTAAATGTTTACCATGGTCAACTTTCGTGATATGTGTGAACTATTAAACGAACAATTTGTCACTTCTAAGCATACAGACTGACACTGCCATCATCCTGATATAATAGTTTTAATCATTTTTTAAAACGGAAGTTACTTTATACAATATTGCAATTATATATTGTTAAAAAAATATACCTGGTAATTACATCATGTGTACCGTGCATGTTAAATTTATATTTTCTCATTTTAAACTTTGTTTCCTACTATAGTTAATGTGAAGATGGTGCATATTAGTTGTGGATCACTATGCGTATGGGCAGTTGACAGTGAAGGACATGTGCATATGAGAATGGGTGTGGAAATAAAAGCTGATCATAAGGAAATGGCGCCTGCATGGCTAACACTTGGACCTTCTCCATTTAGTGAAAGTGGATCGAAATTCACCCAGGTTTTTCAATTAACTGACCTTTAATAATTGCAAATTTTAACTCCTGTAACTCCAGGTTATATGTGGGCCATCTGACATTAACGTATGGGCGGTTGATAACATGGGCAACATTTTTGTTCGGACTGATGTCACTTCTGAACTTCTTATCGGAAAAGATTGGAAAGTTGTGGAAGGTTAGTCTATTTGCATGTTTAGTATGGGTCTTAATGATGACAACCGTTTTTACTTTCAGGGGCTGTGGGCAAGCAAATAGCGATTAGCAATCACACAGTTTGGGCATTAAAACATGACGGTTCACTACTGCGTCGATGTGGAATCTCTCACAATGATTATGTTGGTGACTACTGGAAGAAAATACCTGGGAACTTTCATGCAATAACTGGTGGGTAAATGTTTAATCATTTTTTTTCAATCTTTGAGTTCTATGTCATTCGCAGCGACTCCGCAAGATGGGCTGTGGGCAATAGACCAGCATTATCACATACGTCGTCATGTGACTCGTACCTTCTACCCAGCAATGCATGAAACTTGTCACGAAGATCAAAGTGATATAAGTTCAGAATGCACAGATAGTGATATATCTTTAGATGACGACGTGACATGGGAGTTCATTTGATTTTTGTTCTGGCCGCTTTTTTACTGTACTGTGCTTGACTTCATTGGAATCTACGTTTGCTTCAAATGTAATTTACTTTTGTTTTTAAAACGTTGTTATAAAAATGTACTGTGTGATTTATTTTTATATCTTGTTTTATATTTATATATATGTTTTTTTTACTTGAATCTATTGAAATATTGTTGCTTACTTTTTGTCTGAAGCTCAATAAACGAAACTACCATTGTCATTAACGTCAACTGCGGTTATCGTCGACCCAAGTTAACCTGCTGTTTTTTTTCCTACGCACTATACATACAAAGCAACATACAAACGCAAAAATCTAGAGAATACATTAAGCTTTAACTGGCAGATATTAATCAATGCTGTTTAGATGAAAAATACGTTAAATGTGGCTTCGTATTTACTAAGTGTACTTGGTTGAGCTGAACGAACGTAAATGTTTTTTAGATTAGTTTAGTTTGTTGCAAATTCTCGTGTGAGAAATTCCCACAATAATAATATTAATTACACCGGTTTCACAAGAGAACAATACACTGATTGTCACGACAAACGTTATAAAACGCGGACGCCCTGTTTTATTGCATTCGCGCCCATTGTCACTTTCAGTATAAATTGCCGTGTTTTGTATTTACACATCAGTCCACTTGGGACTTACCAATATTTCTTTTCAGAACTGACTACTATTGCCTCGTTCAACCTTGAACTTAACCCTAACGTTGGAACTGAAGCTCTTTGTCGTGAGATGGCAAATCTCACGCCTGTTCGTGGTTCCTTACCAAACCGTTGCGCAAGTCATGAATAAACACGACATTAACCATTAACGTATCCTTGATCGAGATCCGAAATAGGTAGGAAACCGACAAGTTTATTTTTTGTTTCCACGGTGAAAACACGAAACAGAAACTTTGTTAAAAATTTGGAAAACGAAAAAAACCGCTAAAACGACAGTCGTAAGAACACGTCTAAAAAACAATAAATTATCAAGTTTCGGTCTAATTAGACGTGGCCGCTAAACCCACATAAAACAAATAAATAAAAGGCTTTAGTTTTTGCATACCGATTAAGATTACTGCAAAATCCTGATTTAGATGAACGGGCTTCTTAAGTGAGGTATCTGCTTACCACCCACAATCGATTCTATTTTGATATATTCAATCTTTTGACAATAATTAATAAGAATGTCAAATTGTTGAGGTTGCCCTGAGAGAATCGCCGAATATTAATAACATGCATCTACATATAGATGGCGCTGTTATCATCAGCGCTTCAACCAAACTTACCAAGCAATTGGGTAGGAAGACTGATAGATCAGCATGGGTATAATAAAAAAAATTAATATTTTTAAAGAAGATAATATGCTGCTTATATATATATATATATATTGGTCTTTTAAAGTGTGGCTGAAGGTTTGATTATTTCACCGTGGCTTAAAATACAATAAAATGTTTGTTTGATCATACATTGTTAAGTTCGACTGATTAGTCTCTTGGTTTAGTGCGTCGCCTTTTAGCCGAAGGGTTGCAGATACAAGGCTAGTCGATTGTGTCTTAGGCAAGACACTTAACGGACATTGCCAAGACAGGGCAAGACACTTAACGGACATTAAACCCAGCGGATTAAAGTTTATTTTATCCTATTTAACTGAAATTAAATTAGCTGTTAAGTTACAATATTCTGCAATACAGTAGCAAAATTAAGTGGTAATATAGAAATAGCAACTTAAAGTCAGCTCCTATATTATATTAGTACTGTTGGCTTCCGGTACCTCTAAATACTACAGGAGCGCTTGGACCGCTTGGAGCGCATGGATCGCTTAAATCGCTTGGAGCGCTTAAATCGCTTGGATCGCTTGGAGCGCTTACTATACTAATTACAAAAGCCATGATATTAATGTTAGGGTTGGGGTTAAAGTTAGTTCTGGGGTTGAGATTAGTGTTTGGGAAAGGGTTAGAATTACTTTCCATAGCAATCTAAGTGATCCAAGCGATCCAAGCGCTCCAAGCGGTCCTGTAGTATTTAGAGGCACCCGTTGGCTTCTGTATATTATGTATGCTATAATCTCAAGACTACCGCCTGGTATGTCAGTTAAACATGAAACTTGGTTTACACATCAATCAATCAATTTTTATTTTTTGTTTCTTTCGCTGCAGCGTTAACCACCAACAATTTCAAAACACAAAGCATGTCACATATATATATATATATATATATATAACACCAAAGAAAATAGGACGTTAACTGAAAATCAAACAATGAAACAAAAAACTGTAGTAAGATACTTCAGCAAAACAGATAAGAGATAAGCACCAAATAAAACACAAATGGTTTGTGTTATTTTTAGTGCTTACAAATGATGCGATAATAGGCTGATTTGTAAATTTACATGAACTTGCAATAGGTCTCTTAAAAGTTAAAACCTTGTTAATTAAAATTATTTTACTGAATCTTGACTTGAATCTTAACATAACATGGAAGATCACATTAATTCAAGTGGTGATGCTAAGTCCATGAAGTCAAATTTGAAAGGGTGGAGAGAAGTTTTTGTAGTGGTGAGCAAACTTACAAAATGGGAAAAGCCTTACTACCCTGGTATAGTTTTTGGAATTATATCTGGTTTATTCATGATGGTGTGGTATATTGATCCTTCGCTTATCACTGGGGTGTCTATGGTGATGATGATTATATGTTTGCTTGATTATTTGATCCCATTTATCTCACCAATTGTCTTCCCGGAAACTAACTGGAACAGTGACAAAGAAAAAGAATTTACAAATGGATGTGCTGCCTTGTCCAGTGCTAGGACAAGTGCAAAAAAGAGCATGGCGAGCCTGTTCAAGTTGAAGGATACCAATCCTTGGTTGTATGTGGCAATATCCACTGTTTCCTTGAGCACCCTTGCATGGTTAGGTAACCAAATGCATAATCTGATGTTGGCCTACTTTATCACCTTGGTCGCAGCTTCTATTCCAGGATTAGCTCATCATGGTTTGCTTAAACAGGGAATGGAGGCAGTTGGTCGACTGGGAAAAAAGAAAAGCAACTAAAGCATTGGACTTAAAAAATTTCAATCACAATAATTTTCCTTCTAGCTGTTTTAAAATAAAACAAAAATAATTTAAGCTGGAGTTGAAATAATTAAATAAAGTCCCATACATATGTACTTTAAATATCGATCTTAGCAGTTTGCACAAAGTTGTACCAAGCTGTATGAATACTGTTATTCTGTTTGTTTATTGCAATTTGCTCGAAGTGAGTTTGATTTGCATGTGTGTGTATATATATATATATATATATATAACTACTGTGTAAGCCATTTTTCAACATGTTTATAATATTACACTTTCATGTTTTTTTACACATTGCAACTTGTAATGAAGCAGTTACAGTTTTAAGTTGCAGCTTACGACATATTATTTTTTTGACTGTAAGTAACTGTAAGGTTGAGAGAGTTAGGAAGTTTCTTAATGCTATTTTCTTGCCCATATATTAAAAAAAAAACTATTTTAGTTTTGTATCATATATACCTGAATAGTATTCCGTTTCTACTCACAATTTTACCGTAAGTTTCTTTAATACAGCATGGCTTAGCATCAATAATTGATAACGCTTGACGTAATACTGTATCAAGCACATGACTTATCGGAAAAACTTAAGTTCCAATACGTTCTCTTTAAGCATGGTGTGTATGCTAAGCTTTTAAACTCTGTTTATTGCAACATTTACATGCATCCCACAAACATCTGCCAAGTTATTAAATGTGTAATATAATGTTTACAATATAATAATAACTGAATGTTAGATGCCCATATTGTATTTATTTCATTGTTGTCATTTCTTGTTGTTACAGATGATTTGTTTTCTAAGCCCACACAGTTTAAAAAAAGATTATGTCTAGTGAGTTGTATGAAGATACAAAGGAAAACTTAAGGGGATTACTTCATGAATTGAGACTGATTGGCAAACAAAGTGAATTCAAAAATGCTGTTGGAGGTGTGGCTTGGAAAAGCATCATGGCTCTAGATTTAATTTTTATTTGACTGATTGCTTTTATTTTATTTATGCCAGAAGAGCGGCAAAAATTGGAAAGAGAAGTCAACAGAAAATACTCGCAAGCTGAAGTTTATGTAAGGAACTGCTTTAGCCATGAATTTTTATTTTTATTATGCAATATTATTTGATAATATCATTGTGTATGGGATGATGTGTTACCTCATTTTGCGGCGACTACTATACCAAACGTCAGGACTTCTCGATACAAAAACGCACAACTCCAGCAATATCCAAACGTTTTTCCGACTGAGTATTCTACTTTTTTGCCAAGATATTACCATAATTGCAGTTTTTTAAAATATTTTAAGCAGTAGGCTGCTTTAACTCATAAATTTTCCTCTATTTATAATGGAATGTCGACTTAACTGTGAAAAATATGACAACCGTTTACTTCGAAAACTGCCAAATCCAACACAATGCAGATATTGCGCAGCTCGTGATAACCATGGCATTGCTACAACCAATAGACTCATTTATAATATTTCTCCCCAGTGACCAATGACATAGTGATTTTAATGTAACATGATGTATTGTCACATTTTATTTATATTGGTAAATGTAAACAATTATATATTTTCAGATTAAAGATTTAGAAAATGAAATATATCAAGCCCCGATTAGCTTTCAAGCTGGCATGAACCGGGAAATAAAACAGTTGAAGTTTGATCTTGAATCCATCATTTTAAATTTGCAGGTGATGTTTTATTGTGTACATAGTAAATGCATATTTGTTCACATGGCTAACTGTGAGGTTATGTACCACATCAACTATACCACATAAAATGTCAGTCTGTTTTTTTTGTCATTTGATTTTGATTTAGTTTATGTGTTTTTTGTACAAATATATATAAGTTACAAATAAGAATGAATTTTTGAGGATATTATATTCTTAAATTATATCGGGATCGGGACAAAACAGTTTTATTTCTATAACTAAAATAGGTAAAAATGATACAGAATAAATTGTAATCACAGTTTGCACTAAAACAATTTATAATGATTTTTAAACATTACTAGAAAAGGTATGATATAGGCTACAGAAATTGGGTAATAATATATATATTGTCATTGTCACGCTTAAACAACATTATGCGATGGGATTAGAAATTCGATGTCAATTCATAATTAAAAAGGAAGGAAATGCATCATTGCTGACGTGCTTGAATAATTATCTAAAAGAAAGGGCAAGGATTTCGTTAAATAAACTCAGGATAGATTTGGTTATCATGTCACATTTTCTATTGCAAAACATTGCAATTAAGGAGGGTGTGGGTAACAAAATATATGAGTCTGTGGTGGATTGTTCCAATTATTTTAATACTAATTGCTTACTGATTTTGCGATTTTAAATAATAGTTAACATTTATTTTCCAGCATAAGTCGTCGTATATGAGACAAGCAAGCTATGGCCGTGGTAGCACTTCCCGGTATTCATCAAATCATCAGGTTGACTAACTTATATCATTCTTAATTAATCTAAATCCCACAAACCTCAAGTGTTTCTGTTTTTGATGGATTTTATCCAACCAATATAAACAAACTACCACAACTGAATGTCAATTTTTTATGATTGATATTTAAACTTTAATTGAGCTCATTTCTAGGAAAAGGGACAGTCCAACATGCTGTTTGGGCAACAAAGCATGCAGCGAGCAAGCGAGAGTATAACAAGATCCAAGATCATTGCTGCTGAGAGCGAAGATATTGGGAATGAAGTTCTTAACAACCTCGGGCAGCAAAGAGAGCAGCTTCACAACACAAGAGACCGGGTAAACTTGTTTGTTGTCTGTTTAACAATATCAATTTATTTGTACTGCACATACAGAATTTTATTTGTTTTTAAATCTAAATTCTAGACATTTCTTATTAACAAGCATTTTCTAAGTAAGATGTCGCTAACTTTAGCTGTCGATTAAATATGTTAAAGGTATTATTTAATTGAAAGGTAAAGATACTAACTAAACTATTTATTCCTAAAATGATTTATTTTTAATAGTTGGAACATACGGACACTGAACTTTCACGAACCGCAAGATTGTTGAGAAGCATTAACGTTAATATATTATCAAACAAAATATTTTTGATATGTCTTATTTTCCTTGAACTTGGTGTCATAGGGTATTTAATATACCGGGATTTCATCCAATAATTATAATTGCAAGTTGCCTATTTTGAATTATTAAGCAATTGATTTGTTGTTCCCGTTCCTATTCAGTGTTGTGTAGTAAGCTGTGTAAACAAACAGCTCTTGTGACGTTTCAATCTTTAGTTCGTTTCCGGCGTCACAACTCGAACTATGACGTAACCAACGAGGCGTAATTATTACGTATCAGTATTTTTATTTTTTCCGGTGCAATTGTATGTTGTCTTTTTTAAGATGCGTCACGAATAAACGCTATGCATAAATCATTGTTAAAAACATTCTGTTAGACATGTATAATCGCAGGTTCAATCGGTCTAAAGCTTTACTGCAAAATCTTACGTCAGTGGGATAGGATAGGACATTCATCTTTATCCCCGTGGATGGGAATACCAAGGGGGTTAACACACGGGCAATCGTCAGATCACATTACGCCCATCGTCGGGTTACCGGAGCTATTACAGTGTGTTGTATATGATAGACACGTTCCTTCAATTTGGTAGAACCCATTAATCCGCTGGGTTCAGGCAATGTCCGTAAAGTGCCTTGTCCAAGGCCACAACCGACTAGCTAGCGAACGTTTCGATTCTGCAACTATTCACCCTAAAGATGCGCAAAAAGATAAATCAATAAATTGGGTACTTTTCATTACACTCAAATTAAAAGGCTTCTTATTTTCATAAGTTGACTTGCTTAAATATAGGCTATCTGGTTTGGCTTTGACAAGTATTTGAAAACGTAGAATATAGGGGTATACATAAAATAATATTAAATTCCAAGAAAAATGGGCATTTAGTTAAAACTTTCAGACTGACATTAGTATAATTTTTATCGAAACTTAATTTGACACAGACCGAAGGAACATTTCTTTCATTTACCACAAAACATAAATTTATCGAATATCCATTTATCACGGAAACAAAATTTTGTCATCATGGGTTGTTCAGCTAATGGGATAAAGAAATAAGAAATGATTATGATGATATTCAGCAGAAGTTGTAGAAGACCACAGTTTAGTCCCCATGCATTGTCTTTTACTCAGTCACCGTATATACAAATAGAGACCTTGTCGCTGATCTTTGGCCCGTAAACGGTTCCAAAAACAAATATTTTAGTCGACAATAAAAATATATTTGTAATTTATATCGTTTGCTATGCTTATGCGCTTTTATTAATGTCATAAGCCGAATACGTACGTGCCGTCGTCTTTTTCAAAAAGCATGTATTATATGAACCTGTAAAAACAAGTCCCATCATAGACAATGCAAAAGTATTTTTGAAGATAATCCGGTTTAAACTTTTTTAAATTGGTTGCGAAACGAGGTCCACCGTTGGGCAATATGGGGTACTTGGTAAATGTTCATGATATGTGTGTAAAAGAATGGATTCTTGCTTTGCTAATGATTTCGATTTACGTCTGAATGGATTGTTCTTACTTCTTTGGATATTCATCGAAGAGCATTTTCAAAATTGTAAGAACCAGACTGCAATGCGCACTTGGAAGAGAAAAATGCACAGGAAGCGATAGCCATTTTCATTTTAAAATTGTCCTAGATGACAAACAGAAACAAATGATACATTATTGCAAATGGTAAAAAAACATTCCTGTTACATTTTGAAACTATTCTCTTATTAAATGGCATATCTTGTCCCAAAAATGACGTTAACTAACTAAAGTGTAATTGTATGAACACAAATTGATAAACGCCTTATATATCTCAACTAAAGCTATATATACAACACATTATAATAGCTCTCCCATAATTATGCAACTGTTGCCGTGTCAGTCTCTTCTTGGGATTTCTCCACCAGTATTCTCCGCGAAACAGAAAAATGAGTATCTGCAATTATACAATTTTATAATGTTCGTTAAGACAGAATATTGCTTTTTTATATTGTCTTTGGAGTTTTACTTTCGACTTGTGGGAAAGTAAGTCGGCTATGATTCATTAGATAAACGCCACTTTCCGACGCTGCATACGCAGAGGGGCATGGCACTTTACGACTTGCAGAAAAAATCAGCAACCCTTATTCTTCTGAAGTTTAAAAAACGTAGCATCACAATGCAACAAGACATTTTTTAAAGTAGCATCGGTAGCATCACAATGCAATAGTTCTTTTAATCCGCCGGTGGACACGTGGTAATCTGATAACTACCCTTGTAATTTAAACACAAATTTAAATACAATTGTACTTCAAAAATGGCAAAACCGAGTGGAAGTTTTGGTTAGCGGAACAATCCATTTGTATTCTTCGGAAGCCTATGGCGATTTAGGACTTTTGCTAAGGTCCTGTTATTTAACCTTTAACAATAATTAAATTCCAACAACAATATCTTCGTAATTCAACTGTAGGTAGGTGGAATTTTGACGATATCCTATATCTACTTTTTTCTGACTATTTCCAAAGTGACCGATTTCCCCCTCATTTTCTAAGATTCTAACCTCCGCACGAGTCGCTGCTGAGTCGCTAAGCACGGCACGCTAATGTGCTGGTAACAACGATTGGGAAGTTTAAATAAAATGGCGCGTCCCTAGAGATCAGCTTGTGGTTGTTTGTGTAGTGTTTTGCACGGCTATATCGCCTAGCATAAGTATAATAACCAAGGCCAAGTATAATATCCCAGTCGAGGTACAATGAAGGTAAATCAATACTGAACAGATCGTTACGTATATAAGTATATACACGTATGCAGCCGGCAGTGTGACAGACCAAGGAGAACGTACTTTGCTTTTATGGTCACTTCTTCAACTGCAACGTCAAGTCGATTTAAATTATAGCCTTACACAAATAGTGCAAGTATCTCAAAATTTTTATTGTTCATAATACACCCGTATGGAAAGTACGTCAATTTTCGCCGAGATCTCGAGTGTGCACGCGTCAAATATTTAAGTGTGCAGTGTGCAAACGTCCAAGAGTGCACACCTCAAGTGTGCACACAATCTCCTTTTCATAATTGTTTTACCAAAATCTTAAAAAACGTATTATTCTTTCCTCAATCTTTCGTGTCCGTCAGCTAACATATCTATCTACATAACTAAAAATGTACGGAAAGTAAATTACCCGAGGTCCAGAGGTAGGTTCACAAGTTTATTGGAAATTATACAATGTTTATACTGCCAGCTCGCGAGCGTGTGTGAAATTACCCAAGTGTGCAAAAGGCGCAGGGAAAAAAAAACTCGAGTGTGCAGCTGCCGTACTTTCCATACTGGATAATACATAATATCCGGTATTGGACATTACTATATAATGCATCATCACTTTCAACAATTTTGCTAAAATGGGACCAAACCGGGCACATTTACAAAAAAAAATACATGTGCAATTGGGTAATTTTAAGTCTGTTATAGAAATGTTAAAAATGTCTATGTCTTGTTTTCCTACACGCCAGCCTTTAGTAAAGCATGTTGAATACACCCTTTAAAACTTGTAAATTAACAATGAATGATATCATTAGGAAAACCTGCTCTAAGACATGATTATGTACCAAATTAGCGGCACCTCTAAATACTACATGATCGCTTGGATCGCTTACTATATTTGGTATTTACAAAAGCCTTGGAGAAAACTTCTCTCACCAAAATAAAGATTGAGATATTAATATTAGGGTAGGGGTTAAAGTTAATTCTGGGGTTGAGATTAGTGTTTGGGACAGGGTTAGAATTACTTTTCATAGCAATCCAAGTGATCCTGTAGTATTTAGAGGCATTCCCAAATTAGTGCGGTCACGCATAAACAAGATCATATCATGAGAGCTGCCATACTGTATAAATTAGCATAGAGGCATTTAAGCTCTATTATGATATTATGTTTTTGTTATTATTTGGTTAAGTACTTTCACAGAAGCATAAATATTTACTTGGTAAAATACTTATATAGAAAAAATAACTTTAATCTGTGCATCTGACAAATTACCACTTATATTCTTGCATGCTGGTATATTTACAGAACTTACATGTCAATATTATATACCGGTACCTGAGCTAATGTTGGTATAATTGTGTTTTATACAGAGGTGAATCGCACTTATTTATCTGAGATAAAAAATAAATTTTCTATTCAGTATGAATATAAAATATTGTAGAAGGTAACGCAGACGAAATGGCTTCAAGACAGTCGCTGCAAGTCGGCCAGGAGGAGGTAATACTCCTTGAAAAAATCAATTTAGTTTCTATAAAATTTTTTTCAATAATTAGTGTCAATGTGATAATAATAATATATGGATATAACATTCATATGAAAAGTAGGGGAGACATTTAACTATAAGGTCATAAAGAATTTTACCCTGATGGTCTACTTTACATATGTTTTCTAGTGTAAACATGTTTTTTATAAGTATCACCACATTTAAGTGTTGAAATACTCTAAAGCTACAAACTACATTGTTGTAAAATCGATTTCCTTAGATTGATCTTCGACTACCAAGACGAAGACAACCCTCAGCTAACATCGGTCGGAATTCATGGAACTTTCCAAAAGTAGTGATGGAACTACAAAGTAAATTTTAAACATTTTAAGTGTTAAGTATTAAGTAAAAAACTTGGTTTTTATTTTATATATTGAAATTAATCTACCACTAAAAGATTAAAGTTAACGTCATAAAAATTTGCCATATATTATAACTTAAGATTTTATTTTGGTCACAATAAATTACCAGTATCATATTTAAAGACCAGTCATGTGTAATGTTGAGTATTAAATGCAGTGGTACAGTGGTACCACAATACTGCTTTATAATAGTTACAATAACATTATTATTTGGTGAAATTTTATTATTCTATATACATTTCATCTGCATATCTTTTTAAAAAGTTTCCGGTATTAGTTATTAAACCAGTAAGCAAATGGTAAACCATTTAAAAAATAATGGGTTTAAATTTACAATTTGTTTATTGTGTAGCATTGTGAAAATAGTGGACTTGTATGTAAGAATGTTATAATCAGAATGGTAAACACTGACAACTAACACACTTTTGTGCCTATTGAGTAGCCTACCAAAGACAAACACTTGATATACCGTACTCACCATTCTCCAATCACAGAAGCTTTTACAAGCTTAGACCTGCCGCTTGGATTATGGTCTTTTCAATAGCTACCATAGCAACCATTGGAATGTGCTTCCATCAATGATACATTGAATAAAGGCGGATATTTTATCAAGTTTTAGAATGTATTTGTGGATATTTTGTGAAAAACCTCTTTTGTTATTGATCTATAATTTTCATTTTTAAATTTGGAAAATAATGCCCCCACTAAATAAATAAAATTTGACTGCATTTCATAGATAGTAATGCTAAAGTTGTATACAATTAACATTTTGTGTAAGAATTAAATATAAGGTTAGACTTTATTTTTTATTTTAAACGTTGGAATTTGTTGAATTAGCCTACTGGAATAATTAAAAGAATACTTTAATTATCAAATCTTGAAAATTTCAGTCAACACGTATTATTTAAAAACATATCATGTCTTAAATTTAAAAGTTTATAAGTTAATAATTAACCTGCTATAAAAGCAAACGTTTCTAAACAAATATCATGTCTTAACTTGCCAGACTCATTAAAATCAAACCGATAAGCACAAAATATAAATTTTGAATATTTTTAATAGATTATTTATAAAATGCAAAATAATAGTGATTTTTAATCCAGCATTTCTTGAAGTAAATGCCCCTCAATAAAATTATTTAAGTTATAGTAATGAATTATTTATTTATTATGTTGGTTTGTGTTTAGTTATCCAAACAAACTAATGCTGTTAAAAGTTACTACGGGCGGGAAATATGAAAATAGTGAAGCGACAATTGATCAAATAATCTCTATTGTACTATTGTTGATACCATTGTTATTTGTCTTTTGTTGTAAAGCGTTCTGTTTAACAATGGAGGGTATAATTTTGTGTCTTAAAATTTTAAAAATAATACACCATACAAAAATCTTTTTATTATTTGTATGATCAATTTAATAATATTTTGTAATTTGGTCATTAAGTGTAATAAGTGGCGCAAAAATACCACCTACTTTAACAGCTACTATATTCATATAAACACATTGTAATACAAGGAATTGTTTTCATTTTTAGATGAACAACAAAAAGTACAGAAACGAACTTTTACAAGGTGGATGAATGCTCATCTATGCAAGGTGATTAAACTTAAAGGATATAGACTACTAAAGCTACACAAGTTCTGGTAACCCGACGGCGGGCACGAGGGAATCTGACGATTGCCCGTGTGTTTAAACCCCCTTGGTTTTCCCATTCTCGGGGATAAACATGAATATTCTATCCTATCCTAACTATCTAAAGCAGATATATATTTATGCAGCTAATAATAATAAACGATGTTTTCTCTTCTCAGCGGCGCCCCCCTATGGAAATTGTAGATCTGTTCACTGACCTCAGAGACGGGACGAAACTCCGAATTTTACTGCAGTTATTATCAGGAGAAAGATTGGTAACTATTCTATTACCGGTACACAGGTTGTGTACAATACTTTAACACTATCACCACTTGTAGCAAGGAGAAACCGGCCACAAACTGCAGCGAGTACATTACCTCAGCAACATTCAGACGTGCTTGCAATTTCTTGAATCAAAAAAGGTTTATAAATTTTTTTTTTTCATATTTAAATGCTTCTATAGTTTAACAAGTTATTTTGTCTAGAAATTTTACTTGTTTTTATTATAAAATATAAATATTTTCAGATTAAGCTGGTTAATATCCACCCAGCTGGTATAGTGGATGGAAAGCCGTCCGTGATACTTGGCTTGCTTTGGACTGTCATCCTTTATTTTCAGGTAAGTTTTTCTATAGCAAAACATTGTGGTATTTATTAATTTCAAATTGTATTAACTTTTCTATTTTGTGTATGTAACCTGTTAAGTACAACTTTATTTTTCTTGTCTTCGTATTCTGCATAGAGTTATTAATACAATACCACATAAGACAGGGGATAAAATGTAACAAAAATTGGTGTATGATATAATCATTTATGTAATTATACTAAACATGTGTGAATAATATTTAACTACTTACTAATTGAAGATTCGACAAACTTTACTTCCTGTACTCCAGGTAAGGTATTGTAGCGGCCGTCTTCACATTTATTGCATGAAGTCACTTGTTCAGTGAATTGTAATTTTCAATTTGATGTCACGCAACATATATTTTCACTCTGTGCAATTAGGGTCACCCAAGTACTGCTTTGAAGAAACCTGTTCTTTGCTAAGAATAGGAAACATCTAACATATATAAATTTCACTTTTAATTTTATCATACGCATAATTTTCTGTACTTTCATGCATTGAGCAATCTATATTATCCAGTGAAATGTGATATTGTATAAAAGTAGTTAAATTGTATTAACTGTCACATGAATATAAATCTAATGGGATAATCAATACAACAATATGTTGAAATTCATTGCCCAGGCCCAGAGTATGTCATTGCCCAGACTGAGATGTTTGCCCAGTGCAATTTTGTAATAACAATGTAATAACAATATGTTGACATTGTGTTCAGATCGAAGAGCTCACAAACAATTTGGCGTTCACAAGTGAGTTATCGGAAAGCACATCGAGCCTGGACAGCTGTGTTGGCCCGGAAGATGGCTCCCCTCCCAAACGGAAGAAACAAGGGGCGAAAGCAAAGTGGCAAGGCGCAGCAAAGAAAGCATTGCTTCAATGGGTTAAACGAAAAACACAAAAGTGAGAAATTGTCCAACTGCATGTGATATTTCAGTCAAAATGCAGGGGTTATGGTAGTGTGTTTAATATTTATTTTAACTTAATATTTGATTGATCCTTTGAATTCCACTGTATCAAGGCAACATCACTAAAGAATGCCCTAGAATATGTGCACACGACTGCGCTGAAAGTGGTTGGAGTGACGATCAAACAGGCCTCTATGCTCATGCATTCAATTATTTATATTTATGTTTTTCAAGTAAACCGCCGGAATTGGATGTTGTGGTGAAGGACTTTGGAGCTAGTTGGCGCGATGGCCGAGCATTCCAGAGCATGATCCACACAATCAACCCTGACCTGGTTGATGTGGATGCCATTCGACGTGCAACCAACCGACAAAATCTTGAATCAGCATTTAACACTGCTTATGAACATCTAGGCATACCAAAGCTTTTAGACCCTGAGGGTAAGTCGCTTTGTGAAGTGTGTTGCTTTTTGAAATTACCAAAACACTTATACTACACAGAATATTTTTTTTTCAAACTTTTTTGTTTTGTTTCCTTATTCACTTATGTATTTTGTAATCAATATTTAAAAATAAAAGGTCAATAAATTACAAATGCAAAGCACAATGTGCCACCCATTTGTAGTTATGTGTGTAGTTCCATGACTTTATTTATTAAATTTATTTACTTATAAGTAGCTACAATTTTCCCCTTTATTAACCTCTTGTCTTTTAGCTCTTATTAAATATAGTCAGCTTATTTCCCTCTTCTGATTATTGAATGTTTCAATGGTCCCTTTATCTAGTGCTTCATATCATATTGAGCTGTCACATGGACATTTATTTCAATGGAATCATTTCAATTGATCTAATTAAAGAGAGATTATAATTACAAGCTGATTTTTTTGTTAAAGCTTACACTTGTTGAAGTGTATTAAATGCTCCTTGTGCTGAGCGCTTAGATAATAGTGAATGGAATATCGGATTTGTTTGTTGTGTTCTGAACAAAGAAGCTATGCCATTAGATCAAATTCAACGCAACGCTTTACCAATAAATATTTTAAGTATCGGGCAGAAACTTAATATTGTAATTAAATCACAAAGACATTTTAATTCCATTTGCCTAAAGGCCGATGTAAACTTGCAAATAATTCACTTGGGACCGAATTTAATTATGTCATTGTAGTGTTTATTCTTGTATAGATGAACCTAAGATGTATAATATTGAACACATCGCAAGATACATGCACCATTGCTGTATATTTGTTGGGTGATATTTTTAAGTGAGAAATTTGTTTTTTTAGATGTTGATGTTGATCGACCAGACGAGAAATCCATAATGACATACGTGGCGCAGTTTGTAAAGCAGTATGGCAACACTGGTGATGAAGGAACTCAGGCTCCACCGGTACTCACCTTTCATCAATGTAATTGTGCAATATCAGTGGTAACACTTCATGCTATGTGTTCAGGTGGATGATGATATGCTTCACTATGAGGATGTGATGTCATGGTTTTCCGACACTGACAGCACTCTCACTGATATCCATAAACTACGTAAATACAGACAACAAGATTACCTCGGACAACGTGCTCTTAAGATCGAGCTTCCCCATAAACTGGACCAGGTATTCCTCTCATAATTTTTTTAAGAAATAAGAGATACATTCACTGCATCTCAGGTAAAAGCTCTTCGTAACAAATGGGCTTCAGGAAATGCTCTTTCAATAAATGAAGAGTTGATACACGGATTGGAAAACTTGTCCGAAAAAGTTATCGGTTCAGTTCAGGTAATTATATACTTTAGTAAGCATTGCTCAGTATTACATCACAAATATTATCGCTCAGCGGTGGGGCCGTGAACTAGACAGTCGGCTACCTGGGCAGCTTGGAGAGGGTGGGGTCGTGGCTTCATCGTGCCGAAGCTGCTATTGAAGAGGGATTTCCCCTTGAAGACTTAAGCGATGAGGAAAAAATGATTGATCTAATTCATGAACAAATGAAGAAGCACAAGGTTTTATAGAAACACATTTTATAACATTGCTTTTATGACTGAACCAAAAATTTTAATCTTATATTTTAGCACTTTTTACTATTTTAGATATTATTGGAACATTTTTAGAAATATAAATAAGGCTAAATAAGTATGTTAATTTTATTGTTGAATTTTTATGTAAAGTTGTGAAACATTTTGCATTTGTTCCCTTACAATAACTGGTTAATGTGTTGCAGGAGATATTTAAAGACATGAACCCAATGCTTCAAGCATTCCAAAAACAAAGACGAGCGCATAGATTCTCCGGCCACTCAATTCCACTTGAACAACTTGAAGAAATGTCGGACAGATTTGCTGGTACATATCTATTTAAAGTATTTCTTGCTAGATTAGTGATATCTACTAAGTGGGTGTACCCAAGCTTATCTTATCAATCACAAATATTTTATTTTTTATTTTAACATCCCAAATCGACGACTAGATAGCTGGTCAATTATGCAAAATTATCTATAAACAAATTATTTGGCTGCCAGCACTGACAACCGCATCAGCTCACCGAATGTCAAAACTTGAATATAATGAAAACAAATATCGGCTTGTGGACCAGCTGAACCATGCAGAAAGCAAGCTAGCTGATTGGACAGTACGTACCGGTGATCGCAGAGCGGTTGAAAAACTTGCGAACGATTACAAGGTAAGTTTTGTGGTACTCTGGTTGGTGGTTACATTTATACAATGTTTTATTATCAAAATAACAATAACAAGAAATTAAATTGATCACACAGCGCATTGTTATTGATGGAAGATTGGTTGACAAATTGGAGGAGACGTTGCAAAATCTCCGGCAACACGGGGAAGTGTACTTGAGGTCAGATGAACAGATTCCAGCACAAGAGGTTGAAGCAATTCGGAAGTTTCTCTCTGACAAGGACGAACAGGTGAATGGGGATGGAAGTTTGCTTGCGCTCAGTTGTTAAAAATGTCAGCAGTTTCATCATTTAAATGCATGCAGACGAAAATGCAGCATTATTTAAATGCATTTAAAACCATTATTTAAATGCATTTAAAACCATTATTTAAATGCATTTAAATGTACCATTATTTAAATGCATTTAAATGTACCATTTATTTAAATGCATGCAGACGAAAGCTGTCTGTGCTGAGATCCTGGATGCTGAGAACTCACTGGAGGAAGTGAGCGATGGATGGAGGGATTATGAGAAGTGCAGGAAGAGCTTCGAAAGATGGTTGAACGATGCACAGGATGTACTTAGGGATCAAGATGACAACAGGAAAACTGTAAGTTAATCAGTTTTCCCTCATTTTCTGATTTCTGTAAGTTCATCATTTTTTTTTCTGATTGTGTGTCATGCTCAAAAAGTATTTCTTGCAGGAATTCTTTGAAGATTGGAAGCAATGGGCGGCTGTATTCAAGTCTATGAACGACAGTGGACGGTACCTCGCCGAAGTATGTGATGACGAAGTCGCTCATACGGTCAATGAGAAGTTATCTCAATTGAATGAACCTGCAATTGACGTCTTTACCGCTTGTGAGAAACTGATGAATGAGTTTGAGGTGACAAAGCGTCGCGAAGATTTTGATTCCGGGGTGACTCGGTTGACCAAGTGGTTGGACCAAGTAGAAGGAGTTCTTTCGCAGCCACAACCAGTCGAACTGGAGGCGGTTAAACAACAGCTTCACGATTTTGAGGTGTGATGTTTATTATGTTAACTGTCTCACTCGAATACCGATCCATTTGCATATTTAGGTTCCACGCAGATGCTGGCAGATGTTGATTTACTTTCACATTAATAAGCGATTTGTGGAATAATAAAACGTCCAGTTCAAATGGGCTGGTTACACAAACAAATTATAACATAATGGCGTAAGCAAAAGCATATCACAGATAATATTTAAACCGAAATACACATTGGTTTACTAATAAAGGAAAAAAACAATGATTAATAAAACACCCGAAAACAAAGCAGAGAGCCATAAGGTAAACTTAGTTTAAAGTAACATTATTTACCAGGACATCGGTGATGAAACAACAGAAGTTGAAGAACAGTTTAAATCGATGAGTAAAGTTGCACAGAGCTTAGTCAAATCTACCAACCAACAAGATGTCGCCGCAATGCTGAATACCATGACGTCCATGAAGGATCGGCTCGTTAAGGTATTGAGCGCCAACTCATGTGAAGCAGATGAATAAGTTTTGTTCGAACAGATCCGTCGAAGCACAGCGCAAGGCGCAGCTAATTGTGGTGCCATGGTGGAACCGCTGCAGAATGTTGAACAGGACTTGGAATCGCTCAACGGGTGGTTAGATGACGCGGAAGATTTGATCACGTCGTATAAACAATCACAGAATGATATGGAGTCACTTTATTCCTCGCACCAAGTAATTACCGTTTTGATCTAGATAATTAAGATGTTCGGCGATCAACCATATTTATTTTTATAGAAATTTTTCGCAAGTTCAGATGAACAACAAAAGAAATTAGGTAGAATGAGCCAAAATATTGCCGCAATAGAAAGGCTATCTATGCCAGGTAAGTGTAGTTGCCTATAGTCTGTAATTTTCTCTGTTAGGATAGGATCGAATATTCATGTTTATCCCCGTAAATGACAAAAAAACCAATGGGGTAAACACACAGGCAATCGTCAGATCACCTCACGTCTACCGTCGGGTTACCGGAGCTATTGCAGTGTGTTTTATAATTAAGACATTTCTTTAATTTGGTACAACCCTTTAATCCGTGTGGTTCAGGCAATGTCTGTTAAGTGCCTTGCCCAAAGACACAACCGACGAGCTAGCGACCAGTTTCGCACCTGCAACCTTTCAATTGAAAGGCAATGCACCTTACCGCCAGACTAACCAGTTGGACTATTTTTGTACAAACACAGGTGCACATTAACAGTGTGGTATATTCAACAGGTATGATGATTAACCCACTGCATGATAAGATGACTGAATCAACCGCTCGTCTGCAATTGTGTTCTCAACAATCAACTGAATGGAAGACCAAGTTAAAGACAGGCACTGAGGCACTTCGCAAGTACAGAGCTAGCTTGGGTGTTATGCAGCGGTGGATGGAGCGATCAAATGATGTGCTGCAAGATAATAAGCAACCAGTTCGTGAGAGGATCAGCATCCATCAGGTAACAGCCTCTATATAATACGCATTTATACAATTAGTTAAGCCATGCTGCAACTCTTAGTATTATTTTCATTTGTCTAATAATGGGGTTGTTGTGGATGTTCTAAGCTCAGCTAGTTTAATTTTTAATTTTTTTAGAACATCTTCTCGGACGTGGAAAACACACCAATAACCGATTTCCTAGAAGCGAGCAACCAACTACGTGACGTACAGATATCCGAGCGCGAGCGTTCCTCTGTATATGACGTCACAAAGAACGTGCAGCAACAGTATCAATCGATTTTGAAAAAAGCTTCGAATAAGATGTTTTTCTTGAAGTATGTTTGTTCGTTAAAACTAAAACCCAAAATCACTGGAAACCCGTTTTTTTAATAGGATCTCGGAATCAGCGGATGAATGTAGGAAGATCATGGAGGATTGCAGGCGGCAAATGGATGATGAAGAGGCAAGGCTGAAGAGGATTTCTCCCGAGGTCATCATGCAGGAACACACTGTTAGTATAAATGAGCATGTGTGGTAGAATGGTTAACGTGACAGGCTAAGAATTCTATACAAAAAAAAGTCTTACCAACAAGCCCATCTTGGGTGACAAGTCAAACGTAGTGGTAAAAACACCCACACATTTCCTGAATTATCCGTTTATTGGCTTCCCATGTCTCTTTTCGCATTTAGGAATTCTTCACCAAACCACTGAATCGTCTGTGTGAGCTGCTGCAAGAAGTTGAAGAGCTGAGTGAGAAGATCCCAGGTGATGATGATCAGCAGGTGGCGCTAGTTACTTTATCGTCGCTCCGAGAAGATTACGAGAAGTTGTTAGTCGCAGAGGAACGATTACACAGGTTGTTACAGAAAAGTATAATGTTAAGTATCAACCTTTCAAACCAAATGATTTTCCACAGTAAGCTCAGCCAAGTTCCTGAGAAGCGTGCGGAGTTTGACGCAGGCTTCCGCAGCGTTAAGAACTGGGTGAAGCAAGCGGAAGAGATAATGGAAGTTGTGCAGAAACCAATCGATCCCAATCCAATATTGTTTCAAGTAATGACAATAGTACAGGATAGGATAGTTATGTTTATCCCTGTGAATGGAAACGCAAGGGGTGTTAACACACGAGTAATTGTTAGATTACCTCGCGTTTACCTTCAGGTTTCAGAGCTACCGATGTGTGTTGTGTTTTGGGCATTCCCGCAATTTAGCAGAACCCATCATTCCACTGTGTTTCAGCAATGTCTGTTGCCTTGGTCAAGCACACAACCGATTAGCTAGTAACCAGTTTTGTATTTCGTTTTTGGTGGGCTTGCCAAGCTAATCGGTCGGACAAAATACCACCACACTTACCACCAGTTCATTATTTGTTTTCACAGGAACTAAGCTCCAAGTTCTCATCGGTCGTCAGTAGCAAAGAAGATCACTTGCAAACACTAGAGTTCTTGAGCGCTACTTTAGTTTCCCTCGCAAAGTATGTACCGCAAGATGAAATAAAGCAGTTGCAGGTAACGTTTGTTATCACTGTTTTTTTTGGGATCGAATATAACGACCAACATACACAGGAATGCTTGCTTACATGGACAGCCAACAGTAAATCGGTTCTTAATGCACTCAACGTCACTCAAAGACGTCTGCTCGCCACCGAAAAATGTTTTAAATACAGGGAAGCGGTTCAGGTAAGCAACTGGCAAGATAACTTGGTTGCAGACTTTATATAAAAGTATGTTTTTTCAGGAAACGAAAGACCTTATTGAGACTGAATTAAAATCAATTGAAAACGGCGACAATGTGGATACAATGGACTCTGTTGATATAGCTAAAGCGGAGCTTAATCGTTACCAGGTGATTTGTCCTGGTATAAACTATCTTACCGACTATTACCATGCCCTGGGTCGAAGCATAAAATGGGCATCAAGCACCAGCAATCTCAAGTTCTAGCACCTCTCATTACAATTAACAAGTGTACAGTGAAAGCAGGAGTATGTTTGCTTTAAACTTAACATTTTGTTCCTGAAATTAATTCCCATCGTCTGTAACGACTCTTTACATTGTATTTATTTTGGTAAGCACCCCGTTTGCGGCTATTTCTTCATCAAAGTAAGTTATTTTTTTACTTCATGAGTTACAGCTTTCGGATTTTACCAAGTACAGTAAGTTTTCACTTGAGTTACATGTATTTAGAAAGTTACTAATTGGACCCGAGAAGACAGAGAATATTTCGAATGTGTTCAAGTGGTTTGAGATGCTATGAGTGTTGTCAATGCAGAAATAAATACTCGGAATAGCAACGTCGTCAAGTGTGTAAACCTTTTGGAAGCGCCCAAAGCTGTAAGATTAAATGGTGAGACAACATTACGAGAGCGTAGGTAAATTTCCAGTTGTTTAAGGTTCATCTTTAATCAGTTTAAAGTAGTTTTACCCCTGTCTAAAAAAATTAGAGATAGAAAGTTAGAAATAAAGGAAAACATCTCGCCATAAGGATGTTTAATACAGCTGTATATGTAAGTGAAAACATTTTTAACCTGTGCGTTGGTTGCACTTGTTACGTAACAATTGTATTCAGACGACGATGACTGCGTTGGATGCCCTCTCCCGGAGAGTAGCTGATGACGTTGCGGCTGGCAAAGAGCTTCACGCTGATGAGCAATCGCCGGCTTTCTTGTACACCGATGTATCCAACCTGGAAAAGCAGTGGAATCACCTGCAACAAGCAACCACCCAGAAATATGAGAAAATAAAGGTTCGAGTATATGAAGAATGTATACCTGATATCAAGCGTAAACTTCACACAGCTTTTTTAATATATTGATCTTGATGTTGTAGGATAATGTTCATTCGTGGGAGGAGTATGAAGCCCGGTGTGAACAAGTCGGGCATTTCATTGACGAATGCTCAGCGCTGGTGGACGAGAAATATCGTCTGAGCAATCTAAACTCAATAAACCAAGAAATTGCTGCAAAGAATGCTATTAATCACCGCTTGGAGCAGGCAAGAGCGACTCTGGAACACATAGAGTCCTGCTCGCAAGTTTTACTTCTTTACTGTAGCGATAACGGAAAGAAACGACTGGAAACGAACATTGACGAACTGCGGGACGGACTGAATGAGGTGAGTGATATGAATGTCGTTATGGAGCTTTAATAACCACACCACTAACAAAAGGTGGACGAATTGCTGCTTAACAGCAAATCTAAACTGCATGGAATCCATGCTGAATGGAAAGAATGCGATGAAGAAATGTCGAAAATCGCTGAGTGGTTGCAAGCTGTGCAAGTGCAGGTAGGATTCAAATAATGCTCGGTTTGTGTGAAACATTAATTTATGGGGTTTTTTACTTGTCGGTATAATTAGAAGATGTTTTCTTAATTTTGGTTTAGTTATAAATGTTTCAAACTCGATTATGTTGCGTAGGATATTCAAGAATCCTCTTTATCCCGATAAAAAAAGGCTGGAACTTGTTGCATATGTACCTTTAGTTTTAGTTTATTTAACCCTTTAATTCTACCTGGTCCAAAGCAACATTGGTTCAGTAGCCCCAATACACACCCACCCAACTAGCATCTAATCCTCACAAGGCAACTATCGGCTGAATATAAACCAGACAGTTGTGAACTTGCCCGAGCATCGATATTAAACGAGAAGTATTTGCAAATACCTTGATTACTCTGCAAACTCATTTGTTTGGTGTGTTTGTGTGATCACTGAAGAGCGGAGCGTTTAGTAAGTGTATAAGCCACTACACTGTGGTACTTAAATAGCGCGTGAAATTTGCTCTCATCATATTTACGTTGAATCGATCTACTTTCCTGCTTCGAACGTTCGTATTGACGCGTTCAATACTCAATCTCAGTTACCAGTGGAATGTGTTGGCAAAAGTTTCTGATTTGTTTCAGTAAACGCACATCGAGTATTGCAGATAAAAAGAAATGTTCTAATTGGATAACCGAATGGTGTCAATGAATTTTTCACATTTGTTTGTTTTGCGAGATTATGTGCGAGCAGATCTTGGTGAGGTAGAACTTAGTAGGACATATTCATGTTTACCGTTTTGCAACGTTATATGCCAGACACTAAATAGTACCTACCGGCTTTGTTATTTTCTTGCATGAGAGACTTTGAGCCTTTGACTTCCATTTAATTGAAAAAATAATTTTAGTATTTAGTGCATAACTAGTCTGGGATTTAGTGTTAACCATCACCCAACAATAAGCACGAATCATTCGTCAGATTTCGGAGGTCGAGAAGTCACAAAAGGACCCTGAAAGTGAGTTCAGCAGTGCACAGGAGGTGGCTGGGGAAGTGTTCAACAAGGAAGCGGAGTTGGTTGCACTGGAGAGCCGATGTAATGAGATAGAAGGACTTGAGAGCCCGACGACCCTCGATGCCAAACTTGCAACGGTTAGAGGGAAGTGGAAACAGGTACCTTTTTATTGATCTTAGTAACATTGAGTTGATAAGGTGTCTTAAGTTGCTTTTATATTTTTTTACGATGCATTTTTAAACCCAGGTGCACGCCCGTGTTGAAGCCTTAGTAACCAGCCTTGGAGAAAATTTGAGTCATCAAGAAAAGTTTGACTCAGCAATTCGCCATGTTGAAGAATGCTTACGTCATGCTGACGAAGAGCTTGAATCACCGCTGGAAGCGTGTGCGGACTCGGATGACGTAGCAATGCGAAAGGACGACCACAGGGTAGGTTATTTTAGTTACCAACTTCATAATTATGGAACAACACATTATTCACACCAAGTTGTTCATAGAAATTCGTGCATGGGCTTGAGCAAATCCGTCTTGGTCTAACAACTGTCCAGAGTGAGGCAAAATTGCTCAAAGACCCTAAATCAGCAGAACAAACTAAAATGCATCTACAACAAAGGTAAACACTTTTGTTATCAAACACTAAGCTTACAATCTGTTGATTATATCCCAA
This sequence comes from Ciona savignyi, assembly GCA_000149265.1. Taxonomy (NCBI): domain Eukaryota; kingdom Metazoa; phylum Chordata; class Ascidiacea; order Phlebobranchia; family Cionidae; genus Ciona; species Ciona savignyi. Next base: position 1,080,809 of record CH003018.1, on the reverse strand, counting down.
ATAAACTTCTAGGTATAATGACGTAACCGACAAAGTGCGCCAACGTAGCAATGCACTTGAGGAAGCATCCACTCAATGGCAGAAGTTTGAGCAAGACGCCGCAACTGTGCGACAGTTCATAGAAAAGTAAGTTTTGTTTATGCACCATGACTGGTGATGCCATCTGCCTTCATGTTATCAGGTGTCAGAAGATTGTTAGTGAGGATGGAAGTGCTCTTCCCGGTGACCAACAGAAGCTTAAGAACGAATTACAAATGGCCGACAAACTTATCCTGCAGGTTCCTTCGTACACGGTCGGTTTTGGCTTCGCAATAGCATTACTATCCAGCAATCTAACGCGTATGTGTATGTAACAGGAGATGGTAAGTTCGTTGAAGTCAGCCGTCGATGAACTGGAGAACATAATACCCGTGGATTCGGACTCGTTAAGAACCCAACTTAACGCCATGGTGAGATTATTTTCGACCAGTGATAGATCACTTATGTTCTTCTTACATGCAGGAAATACTCTTGCAAGACTTGCCTTTGCAATTCACGGACAGGGAGCGTATCGTGTCCTCGGCCCTTGCCTCCCACGTTCACTATGCTGACACCGTGGACCGCTTTACGCAATGGCTTCTCGCGTTTGAGAAATCCCTTCGATCCACCACTGACGTATATCTTGATGACGTCATCAACGCAGTGACGCAGATCAAGGTAACGGTGTTCGTATGTGTCAGTTATCATGGAAAATTGTTTACTCCAAACAATTCAATGGAATGAATGTAATATTGTTAAATCACTCTGTATTGAGCACAACCACGGATTTGATGACGTAATCCAAGACTGACCAGTAGACAGAATGAAAAGGTTTAGATGATTGACTCTGTGGCACGATATGACGGTTAAATCTTTTATGTGCACATATATTAGCCGAACATCTCACAACCCTATTGAATCTTGTAGAAGCTGAATTTATCATTTTGTGGGTGGTCAGTAGTAGTCAGCCAAACTAAAATATAATCACAGTTTGATTCTGTTTTTGCCTTTTTATTGCAAAAGAACAAAAAAAAACTTAGGATATAAATTTTAATACAAATGTACGTAAACAGGTGTCTGTATATGCATTTTAATAAAAAGTAAAGTGTAATTCGTCATACTGAGTCATTCCAACCCCAAGTACACTGGCTGCTTAATATCCAATGGTGTCTCATACCCGTTATGTTGTCCATCTATATTATACGTTGGAATATAACGAAGAAGATTGCCAATCGTTTCATATTCTGCTTCTTTGATCATCACACCCCGAGGTAAACTGTCTATGTGGTCATAATGGTGGATAGATACGTTACAATAGCCTTTGTTCTCAATAGATTGCGAATTGATATAAGCTGGTTCGTTGTTGGGTAGCGTAATGACTGTTTCAACGTCGTTGTATGTTTGAACTTCAGAATCTGTTGATTTCGTCTTCTTCGAGTGCTTCCTGTAGATTGTTATGAAGTTATAGTCGTTTTTATTCCTTACTGCTCGAAATCCTTACCTTTTGCATTGAACAATCCCCACCACAGATATAAACAGCAAACATGTGCCTGGAATCGCGATTATCAGAATCCTATCTATTAAATCAACTTGTTAATCCCATTTTTGTTTAAATATTCTGGATCATACCTTTATCATTACGAGCAACAAAATTTGGGGTTTGCGTGGCGTTAGTCTCTTTTCCTGCTTTTGTTTCAATCGGCATGTTTTTATGATTACTCACTACATACGTTCGCCCTAGAAAACACATGTTAGCTGAAACGTATGTTAAAAAAAGCGGACTAAATATTACGGTCAATCTCGCCGCTTGTATTTCCCACAATCCCTTGTTTTAAAGTGTAGATCCGTGAAATATCTTGGTTGCTTCGTATGATGTAATAAAACACACTGTCCCAGCCTGTCGTCGTCGCTTGTACGCGCACGATGTCTGACCCTAGTAGACGCGGTCTGTAAAATTAAGCTGATAAATACATGCGCCCCCCATATAATATGCCAACTTACTGTATCTGTGTTAGGACGGTTGCGACGCGAGCTCTGGTAAGATAGGATTTGTGGACGCATCTGTACCCGGATGTTTGCGGGTAACTGTTCAAAGTTGCCACGTCACTTAAACTTCTGTAACCTGGTTTGCACACCATCTTCCACAAATGTGTAAGATCAGTCGCTTGAAAGAGTCGTTTCATTTTAATTGGCGCGGACAAGTCCATTTCACTCCTGCAGGGTGAGATAAGGGAGTATAATAAACTTAAAATTCGCTCGATGTTAAACAAAACGCACCCGTTCGCAACCAGCAGTCGTAGCTGTGCTGGTCTTGACAATCCCATCTGCGCGAATTGGCCGATGACGTGGAAGCCATTTGGAGGTTTCGGCTCCCAGATCGAATACTGTCCATTCGTGGAATTGAATTTGCTCGCTTGTGGAACTGCTACGTCCATTACTTGCAGTCCAGCATTCGAACAGTGCAACGTTAATAAAACTGCGTGGGTTTAAAGAAAATTGTATAAAAAACACTTAAAATATATTACAAAAATAACTTACGTGTTCCCAATTCGAAAAGCATCTTTAACGGAGATATGTACAACTTTGTTTGTTTGAAATACGCTTCATAAATCTATACTATGCTCAACAGTCGAGTTTTAGGTAATATGAAATGTTCTACACAATAGTGCTCTATTCGTGTGATAATTGTGATTCACAACACCTTTCAGAACTTTCCCACTGGGTTCACAGCATTCATTATTATTATAAGAAGCTATATGGTGATGATTGCTCCCTCGTATGGTACGTCACGCAGTGCACGTAGGTTCGTGTAGCTTGGGTCAGATGGAGGCTCTGATTACATGCAACCTCACGTAGCAGGATTTTATTAACAACGCGTTTTGTTTACAATATGGCATCTCAACAATAGTAATTCGGACTTGTGCTACGTCGCAACTGAGTAAATAGCATTATCCTTATAGTCAGTCGAGGCTTCCGCATTGTCACTTGCGTTTAACAGCTCCATGCGCTGTACATCGGGGTGTACGACATCGTCACATGTGTTGTACAGTATATTTGGCGTCATTTGGAATTCGGACTCCCTCCCGTATATGATGTTACTCCGCATTTCGAGTTCATTGTTCCCGTACACGGCTCCCCCTGGGATGGTGGAATAATCCCTCTCTTCCATTTGAATCCTTCCCGCTGCATACGAGTATTCAGTGTCGTTTGTTGCACCTGAAGAGTTCCCGATAGATGGCGCCACCTCGTCGTAATGCCTTTCTTTGTTTTTCTTGGCCGTCGCACGACGTTCTTTTTGTTTTCTGTGAAAAAAAAATATAAAAACTCATTATTTTAACCTTTAATTGAAATAGGATTGCTCTAAAAGCATACAAACCTCACACACATCCAGCTTATAAAAGCCACAACGACTAGAATCAGCACGCAACCAACAATGATCAGTATTGTTGTCGGAAGCTGGTTATCTGAGAATAACAAACATCAGCTGGTGCATCACAACACACTGTGCACTTACTGTTTAAATCGATGTGACCAGCATTGGTGTTGTTTGTTCTGTTCTGTACCCCGTCTGTCGTTAAGACATCTTTGTTCATGTGCGTCGTGACTGCCTCCGTACTCGGCATTGGGGTTGGAGCGATGTACAATTGTCTTAAGGTATAGAAAGTCGTCTGCACTTGCGAAGTGTAGAGATATTCAACGAAGAAGAAAGTGCTCTGCCAACCAGCGCTTAATCCCACGTACCTCATCACGTGACGTCGACTCTGATCGGAACTACAAGATGAAATGAATTACCAACTTCTTCCATCTGATAATTGAAGACAAACTCACTGAGCCACAGATCCGGGAATCGCCGGAAATGTTGCCTCCTTGATGACACATCTGTACTTGGTGACGTCAGGTTTCTCGGATTGGCTAGCTATTGCGCCGAGAGCGACATATCCCTTCGGACAATCCATCCGCCATACTGTAAGTCTGCCGGGTGATATCTTCCATGGGTAATCAAAATTAAGCGGCTGAATCAGACTCCCATTTACTGACCTATTGAAAAAAAAATAAAGGGTTAATTAAACAGCAAGCATTTTATTTTGTGTACTGGAATACATCAGCAAACAGGGTTATCGCGAGTTTTAAATATAACGAAACCACACTCGGGTTGTGAGGAACTCGGTAATTGAACCCTTAAAGCATTGCATTTTGGGGGGATTCGCTCACGACCACCCTCTACGTTTCGTACAGAAAATATTGATTTATAACATCATATTTAACAACAATACCTTCCCACTATCAATTGGTAATCATCTGGCGGTCTTAGAGTCGTCGCTCGAATAGATTGTCCGAGAATAAAATAATCATTCGATGGCGGCACAGGTTCCCAGATTGAACCAATATGTTTGTAAACTGAATTCGCGGTATTGATATCGGTAATCATCGTTTCGACCACTGCTTTTGATGCAAACGTGGCTGCCAAGGCACCTGGTAAGCAGAAGTTGCAAATTCTAAAATCCGGAAATAGTTTTCCTATTAACTTACTGAACAGAAGATTCGTACATATTGCAAGGATTCGTGTCCTCCGCTGCATTGTTCAGTTGTTTATTCTCGAAAATCTGTTGCCACAAATAACAAACTAAGTTCACGTTTAAACAATATACCAACAACACTTCTATTTCTTCGCGTCTTCTATCAACCTGAATGATAGCTCTGCCGGCTACCGCCGATGACAAAACACCTTATTTACCGGAAGTAACAATTGCGTGTTATGACGAACATGCTAGACAGCATGTTTCGTTTGTTTTTGATATGCTATACTATATGCGCAGTTTTGTGCCAGACCTGTTTACTATTCTAACACGACTAAATTATTCTACCTAAACATCAGGTTATGATTGTCACACAGACTTATAAGTTTCTCACAGTAATTGTTTCTTATTTTAGTTATCACAGGAAAACATAGTCCACCGACCCAATAACAAAATGTTTCTAGGCCATTGAATCACATTGGGATTGCCTCTACACTGTACACCTATGCTCTGTGTCGTCAACAACAGCAAGTCACACTTGTTTTGTTGTTTACTATCGAGCTTCTAGGTAAACGGTACTATATACACACACATTCCATCCAATATTTGCTGTTTGCATATTCAAATGTGATCACTTCATTGTTTGTTGCAACCGCGCACTTACTACATTTTAAACTTTATATAACTTTCCTCGTATATTTGTTGCTTGTCCATTTTTTTGGTGTTCATGTGATTGCCGACGTATTCGATTGATTTATTAATTATTTTAAGAAATTTAATTTCGCAACAGCATGGTTAAAATCCACAATTATCAATATTCAAGTTTTGATTTGCATGGCATATTAAAAATCAATTATAAGTTAGTTTATTAGTTTTTCCCCATGTATTACATAAACTGCAAAAAAAGCAAATCACGTTACAGGAACAGGAAACACGTCGTTAAAAAAGGGATATAAATAAATAAGTATAGCAGACGCGGCCGCCAAACCTAGGAAAAAAACAATAATGTGAAAAAAAAATTAATTACTTTAATTAATTATTTTTTCTTCGTCACCGATTTATATTTGACATCGACATTTTGGAACCTTGTAAGCGCTCCACCATCCTCGTGATTCCTGCTGCCTATGATTTCACTATAAGGAGCACTGGTTGATGTGGACTGGTGGTCCTGTGGCGGCTCCGTGCTGGATTGGCTTTCATTTTCTTGATCTTCAGCCGGTAGTTCAACCAATCCGTAAGGTGCTATCTGGGCGTAGTTTAATGTGTTGCTGCCACCTGGCGTGATGATGGTTGGCGACATAGGAATGTAGTCGTCCCCATTATCTTCCTGTGGTGTATCAGGTGGATGTTGTGTTTGTGGACTTGCTATTTCGTACTCCCCGGTATGCTGGAGTACAGCGTATGACGTGTTGGTGATCTCACAATAAGGGCTATCATTCGATCTCATCGTCGTCCCGACAGGCTGCAAGTAACCTCCTGGTGCTTGTTGGTTGATCGTATCACTTGTACCCATCGGCACCATATAGCCTTGATCGACCGTCGCACTGACGCAATTCGGGGCCGCCATGTCGTAAGGCCGATCCTCAACCGTTGCTGGTTCTGGCTGTGATTCTGCAGGATTTCTTCTTGTACGACGAACAGCGTACGGCGATATGACGTCTGTCACGTTATGCCTTCCTTTTCGAGTTCTGGGCAAAGTATTGATATAGGTTTGGTATTTAAACAAATTGAAAAATCACAACCAATAGGGAAAATCGTACCTCTGCCTATGCCAGAATACAAGAACTATTCCCAGACCAACAATGACAAATATCAATATGATCACGATGATTAAAAGTTCGTTAGATTTGGTGATAGGTCCAGGTCCTCCTTCTGTGTGATGAGTTGGTATATTTCCGTTGGGCGTTGTTGGTTGCTCTGTAAAACGACGTTAATATGAAAAAAACCGTATTTTATTGTTAATGATTGTTACCTGTTGCGTTCGGTATTATTGCTGGTAGACTGATGAGTCGATAATTCAAATTAAGTTCAAAGCTACCAAGTCTTGCTTGAACACAGAGAGTCGGTGGCCAAGTATCGGAGTGCTTCCACGTATTTCCACATAATCCGTGCACACCCGCCATGAATGTGGTGTTTAACCCAGCAACTGTACTCGCGATGTCCATGCTCGGGCTTACGTATACTCCGCACCAATTGATGTCCTTACACATAACCCCACCTACCATGAGTATAGTTAATAACACAAGCCTCGACGTGTTGCTTACGATCAACTCACCATCCGGTTTTACCACAAAATCCAGCGCAGCGCCGCACGAAACGTTGGAATTACTTCCCGAATGCTGGTTCTTCATCGTCATGTTTATAATCAGAAGTGACCGTTCAACTCCGCTTTTCAGCGACCATGAGTGATCAATAATTTTATTTGCGCCTCTCCGTATAGTGATGTTGCCGATATCGTTTTGTTTGATCATCTTCCCAGTACACTCCATGATCGACCCGGAAACTACAAATGTAAAAGCAACCGTGATATTTTGAATGTGTACAAGAAATAGCTGCGTTATTACAGGCAATTTACTTATTTATTTCTATTTAATTTGTTTTATTCGTGTACACATAAGGATATTACCTTGCGAATAGAACAACATTAAAAGAAGTTGATGTGAAATAATTTTCTGCAGCCACATTTTAGAACACTTTCCTGTCACTTAACGCTGGCTTTTTAAACACTTAAAATACAATGCTTAGAATGAAAAACAAAGTGTAAGGAAGATCTTACTAAAACTGCTTCAAACTTAGCCGGTGCGATCGTTGAGCTGCAATGGGACACTGGTGTAGTATTGGATTCCCACTGCTAGTTGTAATAATTCGAATAGGAAATTACGATAGTCATACGAACGTGGGTTGCAGTTGGGTGGGCATGCGATAGCATACTCGGTACCTCATCATTGAAAGGAATAAGCACCGATATTGTGATGTATCCCGATTACGCCATACAATCCCAACCAGAATTCTGATTTCCCGTGGTTAATTGTCGCCCACATCGAAATGTTATGCTGCCTAGTTCCAAATTATGACGTAATACTTTCACAAAAATAGGTTTCGAGGTTTTGCAAACTGCCCACCCACGTTAGTGATGGCATAAAAATCGGGATTACTGCGTTAGTGATTGAATCAAAATTAGTGATAATCGCGATTAATGCGTCAACTATTGAATACGGCGACGTGTGCTCCTGTTACACATTTCTTTCTTTAAACACCATCGGTCAGTGGTAATTGTTTTAATCAGTGAAGAATTAAACTCGAATGTATAAAACACGGTGGTAAGAATACATTGGAAGTAGATATTAATGTATATACGATTAAAATACTGCTAAAAAAATTACAACAAACAGTAAAAATGTGCCAGTTTTTAAATGACATGTAGCAATCACATTCACATGATTTTGAAATTCAATTTCAACGTCCCACACCATGGTACAACTCGTTGACAACAGTTTGTGGCAATCCGGCACTGTTATTCGCATCCACGATCACCGCATAGTCTTCACCACCCTTCCCGTACAAAACATTGTGCACGTCACCACTGCCTTCCATTGCCGCAACCTCATACGTAGCGCCATCTACCGGTCGTATATCTTGTGCAAGAGCGTATCCATCGTTCACTGTTGCGTAGACGTGTCCCGCGCATTCCGTTACAGTTGTGTTGTCGTCGGAATCATTAGGAAGTTTCTTATGCCTTCTATTTAAATAATTTTCAGCAGTTTAAAAAATTAATCATTCTGTCGTAAAATTACCTTTTAGCTTACATTACGCTAAAGGCACTAGAAATTTTTTATTTTAGTATCCCCGGATACGTTAATTTGTAATCTTTACGAAATGGACATATGCCATTCAGCTTAATTGAAAATTGTAAATTGCCTAGATTTTACGTGAATAATTGTGGTACACTGCTAGCATAATGTCGTTAAATAGTTTGCCAAAAAAATGTTAGAATTATTCATTCCCATTTGCAGTATTTGTGTCAAAATTACTGTTTCCGCAAATAACCAGCCTTACCTCAAAATAAAAGACAATTTTTTTTAAACGACTTAACCTGAAAGAAATCATTTTGGTGCAACGGAACGTACACTCATACTAATTAAAAGGTTATTTTTACTCACCTGTTAAAAACTATCCAGGTAAATACAACCGCAGCTATTATGAATATCACGGAGACTACGCCCATAACTAAACCAATCATCACTTGTGAGCTGTTGGGTGACGGGATTAAGGGGTCTGCAAACAATATTTTCAGATCACTTGAATAGTCGAGTTGCGTGCAATTACGCACCTTTAGTTGTGGAGCTTATTGTGTTCGTTGGCAATTTGCTTTGAAATGAGTTTGTTGTATTTTCCTTTCCGTCCTCTATTGTTGTTGTGTCGCTGGTACCTGTCCATATTAAGCACTTACATCCACGATCATTAAAGTACGTTTAATGACATGCAGATGACGACGCGTTGTAAACTGACCTGCGATTGTTTCCATGATGTTGGTAGATGACGTGATCTTGTCAGTTGGGGTGTAAACAGTAGACGTTGTAACTGCATTAGTACTTTCCTGACCTGCAATATTAAACAACTGATACATCTTCCCAAGTTGTTGTTATACGTTCTATGTAGACATATTCATACCAGTTTGGCAATCGAAGACAACATAATACAGTCGAAAACCATTCCCGACCGCTTTATCTCCATTTGAAAAGAATTTTAGTGCTGGTTGTGACCAATTTGCAACAAAATCAATATTCGTTGACGAACTGCAACCGCCATTATTCGGGCTTGGAATAGTTGGGATCACACAGCCAGGAAAATTGCTTTGCACCGATGTGAACATTTTACAAATGGGAAACGAAGTAGTTTGTCCACATAAAGTGGTTTCTGAAACATATCATTATACAATATCAATATTAGAAATTTATTTTAGTATTTTGGTTTATTTTATTTATATTTGATTGACCAAACCGAAAAAAGGTTATCAGTTTCAAACCAACTGACTGTCAGGTAGTTCAAGTCGGTCGCCGCATTTATTTCCGTTATTTCTCACATCGAATCTGGTGATTGAAATCAGTAGAACTTGATTGCCAGATGCCGGAAATGTCCAATTGCATCTTGCATTTTTTGGATACTTTCCCTTTGTCGGAAATGTTAGTTGCCCTTCTGTTTGATTCACTACCAAGATGCACGAGTCACCTCTTCTTTTTGTCTCTCCATTTTCTATAACTAAAATATTTATATTTTTAAAATTAATAATTTAAATCTGGCATTTTTACGATACGTACCTATTATTAGTATGCACGCAATTTGATTGAACGTCATTAAGCGTCCCATTTTTGTAGTTTTCATGTGGCAAATTAAATATAATTGTGTTATTAAAACCTGTCAGATTAATTCACTCGGTTAGACCATTGGCTATTAAGTATTCCGAAATGTTGTTGCATTGAATCTGGTCGTTGGCTGTGTACTTGGGTAAAGCAATTAACTAACGTAGCCTGAAACCAGTGGATTATTGACTTAAACCAAAACAGTATAGGCGTAAACAACATACAATACACTGCAATAGCTATATCTCCTGTAAGCCGACTGTAGACAGGATGTAGTTAATCTAACTGCCCCTGTGCTAACACCACCGAACTTTTTTTCTTATCATGGGGATAAATGTAAATATTTTTTTTTTCATTTCTAACGTCGACAATACAATTTTTAACTGCGTGTGACTGCGTAATATCCGTCGTGCGTATAAATTGGTTTGCTTATTTGGCCGCTGAGGTGATCACAATGGAAAAACGTGTCTTGAGCAATTTGTATGACGTAGTTTATCAGCCTGTGCCTTTAAAATATCTGTACCACCCCTATCCACACTAATTGTTTACTTTTTTACAGTAACTGCTATACTAAAACATGTCGACATTCTTTTCCACTTTTACCTAAACACACATAGCTTAAGCACATCACAACTTTCTTCAATTTAATAAAACTGCCCAATTACATTTGTCTAAGTTTTCTGATTCCCGTTATATCATTTCCTACTGCAGAACGATTAAGAGATATTTTAGCGCTGATTTCCGCTTGGTGAGTAACGTTTATTGAAGAAATGTTTTTCTTTGGTTCATATATTGCACGCCCGCAAATGACGTGATACAGACCGATTTACTATATGCAAAATATATTTTTACTTTATTTTAAGGCTCTATTTAAATTTTCATTGACATTTAGCTCGGCCAATCTATTAAAATTTTAATCAAGAAATGACCCAAGCGAACACGCGAGGTGAAGTCACGAAATTGTCGATCTATGTCCTTGTCCAAGAAATACTCAACTGAATATGAGTGATTGTTCATTCTGGTTTAAAGTTTATATACATTATAATCCGAGTATCCAAATACAATACCGCGATGGGTGTAATGGAAAATTGACATACACAGTGATTTAAATTGAATGAACTAAAATTGTCATGGAATTTGTGACCCTTTATCCAGATCCAAATACACAGGTTGAACTATCTGTATCGGAAACATGTAACCACTTTTTGTCCATTCAATGTCATGATTTTCTTTTATTTTTGTCTTATCGTTGTTGTATAGACAGTTTTTCACTGTCCCATAATGATTCACTGGTCCCTACTATTAATTCGAGTTGCCACGTATCTTAATATCATCACGCAGCGTGTACTCATCACCAGCAGTTGCGTATAATCGATCCAGTTCTCAGTATATCGGCGAACTTCGTGCTTCGTGCACAAACTCAGATCTAATTGGAACATAATTTGATTAGTACACACTGTAAAGCCCCTTTCCACTTAGATTTTTATATTTAAAACTTACTTGAATATTAAAAAAATTCAACAAATACAAGAAATAAGTTTATGATCACACCGACTGTGATTCCCGCTGTTATTTCAGTATTGTCCGACACAACACTACCTTGTCGGTTGTTAGTGTCGTGACTTTTTGTCGAAGTTGGATTTGCCGGATGCAACAAAAATATATTTACTTTTTGTATGATATTATTATGCCTTCTATCTGTTTGCTAAGGTGACAATAAACTAGTATTTAAACCAGACAAAGTACCTACCAACGATAGTCCAATTAATAACTTAAAAGAAAACAGTAAAATCAATGAGAATGCTATTCAAAATTGGAATGTCGTCAGTCTAATTATGCTTAATATGGTGGTGGCAGTGCGTATTAAAGCTGCATCCACTTGCTGAATTGTTGTATAAACAGTTTTCTTTGTTGTTTGTTTTTTTCCCATACTGTAATAGCAATGCAAGTATCAGTTGATATACTTCAGAAGTTGTGCAAAGTAAATATCCGTTTAACCATCCGGCAACATCACGTAATGTTGCGAAGATTTCGACACGTTTTGATCGTCATTTATGTTTGTGGGGTTAATAGCAACCCCCTGGTTTTGACCTACAAGTAAGCGATATTGACACTCACCATGATTACGTTTGTCGCCCCCGTTATTTCTTATGTATCACTTATAGTTCGGCTTCGCCTCGACCACACATTCAGAAATGAATAAAAAGCTTCTACATAAAGGCCAACGATGTAATACCATCGATAATTATTCCATATTCAAATAACTTGTACAGCAAAAAAGACAAAAATAATAACTCTCATGATAGCTGCATCTAGATTTACTGCATTTGGCATGTTTATTCTTTTTTACTCTTTCAATAATAGCCAGTTGGCTTATGAATTACATTTGATTAGAACTGGCTAATGTGTTACATAAGCATATGATTAGGAGTTGCAAATCGGTAAGCTGTTCCAATCATATTTCAACTGTCTATGCACTCTAACATTCAATATGTATAGGGATATGTGTGAAGTAACCTATGAATGATTGTTTAGTCTGGTTTAAAGTTTACATATATTTTAATCCGAGTATCCAAATAAAATACCGCGATGGGTGTAATTGAAAATTGACATACACAGTGATTTAAATTGAACGAACTAAAATTGTCAAGGAATTTGTGACCCTTCATTCAGATCCAAATAAACAGGTTGAACTACCGATATCGGAGCCATGTAACCACTTTCTGTCGATTCATTGTCATGGTTTTCCCTTGTTTGTAGTGCTTCGTTTATTTGACATAGTTTTGACACATCAATGTTATCAACGTCACTATTCTCATAGATACCGACAGCATCCGGTTTTATTTTGATGACCTCATTAGAATGACAATATTTTCTTGCGTCGTTTGGTGTGATGTATTCTGCTTCGTCATTTGGTTTCCTTATACTCTCATAAGTTACAGGTTTGATGTGACTTTCAGTTTCAGTCGGTATCTTCGGAAGCGGCCTTTCCGTATGGTCGCAGCGACTTCTGTTTGTAAACCACAATAACGTATCACTTTAATTATTGTCAGTGCAACTGATTACAAAGTGGTTTCACATTGATATAGATATTAAGCTTACCTGCAAAAAATAAAGCCAACCCCAGCAAGCACAAGAATAAGCACTCCTCCGAAGCTTAAACCCACTATTAAACCAACTGGAACAGCTGTAACAATTCGTGGTTATGTGTCATTTCATAAAAGTTTAAAATCTCACGTGTAGTTGGAGGGATTGGTGACGGCCCAGTCGTTGAGACTTCACTTGTCTTTGATGATGTTGTCGTCGTATAATCTAATAAAAAATCAACACTTTTTTTAGTAAAATCCAGTGTTGACAAGCATGATGTTACATACTCTTGTTTCATATTATTTTTGAAAGGTACATGGTATAAAGTTCTCCATTTTGGTCATATGCTACTGTTAGGGACTCACAAAAGGAATTTAATATACCATATTTATTTTAACATTACCATATATTAGTGAAATAAGTCACAGTGCTTATTATTACCTGTACATAAACCATCTTCGATGCTAAATGAGAGCTTAAAACCCAACCCTGAATCACTTGCGTCGGAAACAAAAGTTAGAGAGGGATATGGCCAATTCGTGGAGACAAAAGTACTATCGTCTGAGCAGTTGGCTTCATTAGTTTTAACGTACATATACGACCTTGTGGTGTTGACGTTCGTGCATCTCACTTTACCTTCACATATTGGTAACTTGCATTAAGAATACAGCCTCAACAATTTATACTTACCATCTGGCAATACTAAGTGGTCATCACATGACCTTCCTCCCCGTATATCAATGTAATCGAAAGTGAATCGAAGTATTTGTCTCCCCGCGGCTGGGAACAACCAAGTGCAAGTTTGGTTTGCGGGATATTCTTTTCCATCACCCGGGTAATCTATGAAGCCCTGGTGATTTGTGATGCTTAGTTCTTGGAGGTCGATTGAACATAAACCATGCGAGTCTTCAGCTAACCCTGCGGTCATTTACAAGACTGATTTAAATATTTTGCTTTCCTTTAAATACTATCTCAAACCTTATGCTTCCTCACTTACCAATCCATGAAAACAATATGCCGAATAAGGTCCATTCAAGTTTCATTCTGTAATCTAGATTTTTGATTTCAACACGGAAACGCGATGACCCATCGCGACCGACCGACCTATTTAAACACTTCGCCTTTCAATGAGCAAACGTCATCTGTTTTTGAGTGTGGTCGATCATGTGACGCATTCTTTGTATTTCGAGTGCGATATTCACTCTTAACAAACATATATAGCCAAACATTATGAATCTGATTACACAGCAAAGTGTCGCGAAAGTACTTAAGGCTTAAGCGAAATAAGTCCATTGATTTAACTGCTTTGCATTTGGTCGCCAAACTCAATGTAAATTGGTTGATCTCCCATGGTTGGCTATTCCTAGGGATGCTCGCTGCTTATTAGACGTCCTTCTGTATATCATGGCGTATTCGCGCTCGATGATTGGTTTAAATAGCACGTAAGTTGCTGCCCGTGGCATAAGTGATTATACCCCAATTCAGAGGTATAAACCGACCAGGCAATACAGTAAGACTCAACACAACAAAAGAGGCGTAAGACTTTCAATGAAATGGTGTATTTAAAAAAATCGAAACAGTGGTCTAAATATTATTCTATGAAGAATCTCCGTCGTTGTATAAAATATTCACAACCATAGTTTTCTCTTCGGAATCTTTCTCCGCCACCACGTCACTGTGATCTGCATATTCCTCCGCCAATTCTTCATCCGGTGCAACCAAGTCGTATCGTGCGTCAGCAAGCGTGTACGCCTGCTCATCATTATCATGGTCGTCTAGGACACTTTCTTTGTGTCTGCTATCGCTGATTTCTTCGTAACAGTTGGAAGTCTCGTGGAATGTTCCAACTACGTCATTGGTTGCTACGTAGTATAGTGGTGGGTCAAGAAAGCTGTCATCATTTGAATTAAGTTCAGGTGCTTCTGATTCGCTGATTGATTCCACCCGTCGGAATTTTTGTTTTCGAAATCTGCAATATGAACGTGTTGTATTAGTAATAAAAATAGTCTGGGAAAAACATAAGAACTAAAGCCAAAAAAATAAATTTCATCTTAATGAGGAGTTTTTCGAAAAGTGCTCATTTTCAATCAACAAAAAAATGTGTATTGGTCTTTAGGATAGCGGATATTTTAGAGCATTTTATGTATGCTCCAGCATAGTTTACTTTTAATAATCTAAGATTACCGATTTAAAACGAAATAGGCAAGAAGTTCATGCATTATCCCCCAAAGTAATAACAATGCTTTTCGAGTGTCCTTTATAACGTTAATAATACCTGTAGCAAATGCAAGCTACCAACGGAATGACCGATAACACAATGCCAACCATCGTAGCCATTAGAATCAACCCAAGCGAAATCGGGCTTCCATGCACAGCAATGGGAAGTTCAAGTTGTTGTGTTGTTGAAAATGATGTTGCTGTGCTTGCTTCTGGCTTCGTCGAGCCTACAATCGTAAAGTATATATGTTATACAGGTGTTATCGTTGGAGTCTATTTACTATATACCAGGGGCACGCGAGAGGTTTTTTCCATGGCACATCCGTGATTTGACCGCACGCAAAAATCTATACTATAAGCATGTGCAAACTCAAACTGTATACGCTGCACAAAATCTACAGTCTTAATTCGTAAAGAATGCAAATCAACAGTCTTAACTACTAATATTCAAATTAGGTAGTTGACTAATAACTATATGCTAACCGTTCATAACAATGGTTGCCACGCGAAGTTGCTTTCATTATAATATGATTATTGGACACTGCATTTAAATGTGGTATAAACTATTGTAACAGCAATCCAGAACGTATACTGTATGTAAATTGAGAAGTTTCAACCACCACCACTATATGTAAAACCACATTTAGACTGCTTGGTTTGTTTTGTAAGCAAAATAGGTTACTTGGTTACCAAACCAATCTTGTTATCCATGTTCTCTGAAAGAAGTTTATGTGGATAATAAAGCTTCTTACCAAAGGTCCTTCCACAATCGAGAACCGTGTAATTCAGAGTAAAACCCTTCGCCTCATTTCGCCCATTCGAGTAGAATTTCATAATCTGATTTTCACTTCTGTAGCCGATCCGCAGTACCTGGTTGTTGCACTTTTCCAGCGCAGCCATTTCACATCCCGTGTTTACCTGCCCAGATCGCTGCAGTAATATGCATTTGCTCGGTGGCTCATATCCGCACATTCGGTAGCTCGAACCTGCATTCGTAGATTTAACAACAGGAATAATAATGCATACATTTCAAGCATGACTTACCGATCTCAACGTAGTCTTCGCATTGCCCATTGCTCATCTGTATGATGTCAATAGCTGTGAAAACCAGTAAAATTGCACTTGTGCTTTGCTGCTCATGCAAACGCCACCTGCTCGTGTAGATTAAACAGTGGTTACTAAAACATGTACTTGCGGATTTCTTTATTATAGTACCTGCACGATTGCCAAGCCGGGTATTTACCGGTTCCCAGCGTCGGTGACCTGACAACACCCATTTCCCCTTGAATCTGCAGTTCTTCCGCCGATATATTGCATTGCTCGGCGCCACTTGTCTGTGAACCTGTAAATTATTTAGTATTCAAGAGTTTCGGTAACATTGAAACAACGGTTTAATCGTCACGTTTCAAACTAATGCTTTAAAATGTTTAACGTTACACAATACAGTTTACAAAGTAAGGTGTAAGGTTTAACTGATTTGTCCTTTTTTCCACCCAAACCTTACCATTTAACTTACTTTGAGGTGTTTTGCCGATTTGCATTGTTTCTTTGCTGATTAGTAATATTTATTGAAGTTGTGGAAAAAACAAACCCAATTACAGAAAAAAAACATACGTTTTTAAGCCTCACCTGACAGCAATTGTAACGCAGTAAGTATAAACCAGCAAAACATATTTATCCACCCACGAATCAACTTCATACATAATGTGTAAAATTTGTGCAAGACTGAAAGTTTTATATCTATATAGATTATCGTCAAACGCACACGATAACACGTAAGAGGCTGTGTTTATTTTTATATTCTGCAATTGTCTGTAAAAACGCGACAACACTCGTCAATGATCGGCTTAATAAACGCCTGAGCAAAGTGGTGTAAAGAAAACCGTCTAGCACGATTTCTGTTTTTGTGTGACTCTTTGCACGACATTAGCTGAGACAAACTGTGAGACCGGGGCCTTATGGTCGTTTTACGGCGGATAGCGTCGAGTTTAGACTTTCTGTCTTGGGTCGAATGTCTCATATTGTGTATCGACTTGAGGTTTGTCATTCACCACTAAATGTTTATAGAGTTGGTTGTCCACCATTCCGTAGTGGGAATTCGCCTTGTTTGAATCAGAGACGGAGCCCGATGTGACATCCAAGGCATATTCGTATGTCAATGGGTTGGGGTCTCGGCTGTTCCGATTTAGGTTTCTTTGCTGTCTTTTCTTCTTACCTCTAAACAAATAAAAAATACGGTTTAAACTTGGAAAATGTGATGTAGTCCCGATACAACTTACTTAATACGACGGTGCAGTATGAGCAGAGCAACGAATAATCCGAGCATTCCCCCGACCACACTAGCGATAACAATACCCACCAATCCTGGTGACATCATCGTCACTTGTGGAGATGGAATAGACGTGACAGCTTTATATGGTGTTGTGTGTGTGTCTGTTACTTCTGGCTGTCTGTTGGCATCTGCAACATAATTTCAATTGTCTTTGGGATTTATTTTGATTTTTGCTTAAGTTTAATAAAACGACAAAAATTACTTTTGGAATGGATACATGGAGCCATATTGTAAAAGATCGTAAATCCGACACCATTGTTGTTTTCATCAGAGAAAAATCTTAGGGTGGGGGGCCACTCGTACTCGTCCAGTGTCACAACCTTTCTTTCCAGGTCCCCACACGCAGAAGCGCAAACGCTACTTTGGTTAAAATACCCACTTCTGACAAAGAAGTAGCACCTTGGACCAGCACCGATTTCGCAAAGTCTTGAGCCTATAGATGAATAATTTAACCGATAGGGCGTAATAATTAACACACTCATTTCTGTGGTTGTATCTTAAATTTGCAAACTTGCTATCACCGATGCACGCCATACTTACCACCAGCAAGGACTATGTAATCCCTCACACAAGGATGACGTGGGTTGTTTAATTGCAATTGGTCGAATCGTATCATCAGTAGATTACCGGTGTGTGTAAACAACCACGTACAATCTTGGTTGCCTGCATATTGACTTCCATCTATCGGCAAAGTCACGTTTCCGCGTATATCACTGACTACTTGAACTGTCTCTCCACCGAAATCTTGGCATGTTTTGTTACTGCTGCCTGCAAATACATTCGCATGGAGGTAACGCATTTTGTAAGTATTACTGAATATAAGGTCTGCCTACCTTGGTGCACAGCATAAAGTATAAAAGTTAAAAGCGACAATAGAGATGGCATACTTCTTTGACACCATTCAATACAAATTGTACTAACATCAACGACTGGTACCAAACAATTGGTAGTACATAACAAACTACTACATTATATGCCTACGCAACTGTAATGACTCTCATTAGCCCTATTCATTCACATTATTTGTTTATCAATGACTTGTCTTCCGGTGTTTCTGGTTTTAAACCTTGCGCCATCACTGTTTATTGCAATATTTCACTATCTTCTCAATTCCGTTAACACTATAAAAGTGTTGCTTCATGACGTAGTGAAAGCTCAAAGTTTCGTGTTAAAAATTAATTACATCGTGTTCCGCTTTTTTATTTCTTACACTCACGTAGTATTAACTTATTGATGTATGAATCACGACTTAGTTTAGGTTGTTTTATTATTATAATATGCGTAAACGAAGCGGATAAATACCGGACAACAAAGTGAGGATATAGAAAAGTAGGGAAATTTAAAATATTAAAGCAAATTCTACCCCTTACCCCAACACTAGTCTCAACCCCAAATCCAGAAAAAAACTCTAGGCCTAACACATAACGCCCTAACCTTTATTTTAGTGTGCGGTTACCTTATTTTCCCCTTTTAGTGTTCCACCAATTATGCGCCCATATAAAGCGTGGTGGCAAGGTAATCAATGTTCTGCCTGAATCGATCCGTGGCAAACGGGCCGATGTACCAAAACTACTTCGTATAGTTTAATTCGCTCCAACGAAAACAATATATATTTCTCTATTTTTCCATATTATTTCCACTCTTTATATTCTTCTTATGTGCGATTTTACTGATGAGATAAATCTCTGAAGTTTATTTGAACGAAATGTGAAAATACGTAATGAATTTTGCGAAAAAAAGAAAAGAAGCCTACGCAACAACACAGTAGTCCATATATGGTACAAAATATCCAATCTTGTTGTCGTAACATGATCGGTGTCAACTCTGTGCTCCATCACTATTATTGCTAATAAAACCAGAGTCCACAATACATCTTACTTCCGGTTGCAGTTTTTCCTCTTCGCTCGAAGCTTCCTGCAAAAGGTGGGTGAGGTGGTGGTATATACGAGTGACGCGGCCTACTGCAAACTCAACTTACCTTTCTCATTTCACCGTTACTTCGGTTGGTTGTCGTGAGAGGAATTGCGACCTCTGCGTCGTTTTTACGATCGATGTTCTCATTGGATTTAACTCGTCTATAAAACATAACACTAATTTCATCAGTACGGTCGCGTGGCCAAAAAAACATGACTTTTATACAAAAACGGTCCTAGATACAAGCCCATTAAGAGTCGAAACTGGGCTCGGTAAAAAAAAACTAGTGTCATAAATAGCCTATAACGACAAATGGTATATATCGTACCTTTTTAGATAGAGTTTCGCTGCTGTGCAGACAATCGCAAGAAACAGTATAACCGAAAAGACGATAAGCGCAATCATTATTCCGTTGTGCTGATCATGTGTGGTCTTTGTATCTTTATATATATTTATCAACGTTAAGTAACGAATATATATATTAAAGGTTAATATAAGATTAAAGCAAAATTATTGATTATACTTTCTGATAACAATCAAACCAAATACATCAGATATTGAGTGTCACACCTGGAATAGATGTACTAGTGGTATTTCCAGGATACGATCTGCCGAAGTTATTGTCAACGTCATGGTCTGTGTTGTCTTTTATGGTACCTAAAATGTGCAATATGCTATACGAAGGTAATGAATAATCTACATAAAAATGTATTTTTATAGACTTGATCGACTTGTTGTGCGTCATTCTGTTAGTTGAAGATTGCGCTTGGAAACCATCAATCTGCGAGTTACTTCCGTTGTGTTCTTAGGAAAGGCAATTAACAGATATTTCGTATGAAATTTTATGGTTAAAATAAAACGCCTCTTACTCTATAACAGGAAACACTAGCGTTTATTGGAGTTGGTTACTGTTTTTCTCGTTAGAATCTGTAATAATTTTCCTGGGGCTAGTCTACCAAATATGTTTATTTTTCTAAGTTATTCTGATAAACTAATGTATACTATTCCATTTTTTTATAAATACCTGCAGAGGTGATGGAGACCATCTTCGTTACTTTCACAGCTGTTGGGTCACTTTTTGATGAAGGTTTTGCAGAAGTGGTGTTGGTTATGGCGTTAACTGTTTCACTTGATGGGTTGATATATATTGTTGCTTCTTCTTGAACCGTGGTTGTTGTTGTTTTTGTGGTTGGTGTAGTTGTTGTTGGAATTGTGTTTGTAAGTTGTGTGGTTGTTATTGGTATTGTTGGTTCTGCGACTGTCTTTGGTGTTGTTGGTTGTTCAGTTGTTTTTGGTATTGTTGGTTCTGCGATTGTTTTTGGTGTTGTTAGTTGTTCAGTTGTTTTTGGTATTATTGGTTCTGGGATTGTCTTTGGTGTTGTTGGTTCTGCAGTTGTTTTTGGTATTGTTGGTTCTGCGATTGTTTTTGGTGTTGTTGGTTGTTCGGTTGTTATAGGTATTGTTGGTTCTGCGATTGTTTTTGGTATTGTTGGTTCTGCAGTTGTTTTTGGTGTTGTTGGTTGTTCGGTTGTTATAGGTATTGTTGGTTCTGCGATTGTATCGCTGTTGGTTGGAACAGGGCATTCATCTACGCAGGTATCCCAGTCAATTCCCTTCCCAGCGTTTTTAAATTCACTTTCTATTGCACACCATTCATAGGAACCTTTCCACCATGCAGCGCGCAAGCAACTGGTGACATTTTTTCCACCGTAAAAAAATGGGAACAAACATTTCCGACCGTTTTCTGTGCACCGGATAGCTGTAATAATTTCATTTTTTCACCTTTACAAAGCTGAAGATAATAGTTCTACATTTTAAATCAGTAACACAGTTGTCTTACTTGATGGACACTTGTCAATGCAGTAATCGTACGTGTCTGTAGAATCGTTTACTTGAGGGACGATTCCACACCATTTCTTCCCATATGACGATGAAGGTAGACACGAGTTGTACTGATTATCGTTGTATTCATATGGAAAGACACACTTGTGATTGCCCTCCGTACAAACATCTGACGACATAAAATAATGACATGGGTTCGTGAAATGATAAATAACATCCTAGTTTTATACTTTATTATTGATTTATCAACGAGAATAGCAAATTTGATGCTGACTCAAATGCTGTTGTTAAAAAGTGTTAGTACATTTTAGCTTCGCGAAGGTTCAATTTATGCAAGTAAAACTTGAGACACGGCGTAATAGATGTCGATCACTTAGTACATTAACATATGCACATATCACTAAAAACCCATGTAACAAGTACGTTTTCTCATCTTGTTGGTTTCGTATTTTTTAAGCTATAGCAACCGCGTGTTGCTGCGTACAACCAGAGTTGGTTTTAAAACCGATATTCATAAAAACACCAATAAGGAATTTAAACGCAACATCAGTGAGTGAAACAGTATGTGTTGTTACCATCCAACTGCGAATCCACACACGCTTGCGCGCCGGCGGAAACGTGTTTCTGGCTAATTATAGTAAACATGGAAGCTTGTGTGTGGTGCGTGCTAAGCAGCACGTGAGAAGGGCGAACAAAAGAGATAATATAAAAATGTCCCAAGTATATTTGGCACATACTGCTAAGTCAACATAAGCTTATTCACAACTGTACTTAAGATTATTGAAGGTTCTCGCTCTCGTCTGTTAACTGTAAATAATTAATGGTTCCAAGGGCGACCTATTGCGGTGACGTCATTATTGTTGGAAAATACCCGCTATTTCTGGACTTCTCGGAAGTAGTAATCGCCACGTGTCACAGAAGCAGTGCCTCAATTTTGGAAGTTGTGGAGGAAAAAAGATTAAATCTTACATCTCTAGCAATATGTATTCAGTAGCTGTATCATTACCGACGTTGGGCCCGAGTTGATCTGACGATTGCCCGTGTGTTAACCCTTGGTTTTCCCATTCACGGTGATGAACACGAATATACTATCCTACTATCCTATCACACGACCCATTGCGGATTGGTGTTTTAATATACAATTATATCTTGAAGCGAAATCTAAATAAATTCTTACCTTGAACGCTGTACACCGTAACTGTTGTCAGAAAAATACAAGAAATTGTAAATAATAGTTTCATTTTTCTTAGTAGAGGCTTTCAATCTGAAAGATTTGGTGACTTTCAAACTAAGGTTCAAAACTTGCCAAACACAAAATAACTATAGAACCAGCAGAGTAATAAATAAGGAGATATATTATTATACCAGCATCCTTTATAACAAGAAAGAGGACACACGAGACTGCTTCCTTCCCTCCTCTCCACTATTACTGGCACATGACTGATTGGTAACTAACCAATAGTAATAGGCACAACGATAACCGCGTAATTCACACTAACACATTACGCAGACACTTATCTTTAACATCTTGTTAGGAAAGCATGCGGCTAACTTTAACTGGAACTTTCCACTTTATTTTACATTTACCAGCGGTACTTGTCCTCTACAAAGTTTTAGCTTTTCAGTATTTTTAAGTCGTTTCCTAAATTTTTACTTTTATTGGCACACATACTTTATCAACTCTCATAAACCGGCTCTGTAGCTCCTATGTATGTAAATATTTTACCCAAAAGCAAATGAAGCCATTATATCCTGCCTGAACAGACCGGCAGAGAATATGACACCGGTTTACCGGTAGTTCGCGAGGTTACTATAGGGCACTCGGAGATGATCGGTTTGCTCTCTCGTTTAAAATGCGCGCCGTATTTCCCTGGACGAACTTCACACTGAAATAAGTCCTGTTAAACGGTCCCTTATAAACTAGTACTGAAATATAGTCCTGGCTAATTTACCTGTAGTTTAACACTTTAACACATTTAGTTCTGCGCCTGTAACGTGATTATTTTTGTACTATGACCGTTAAAGTATTATTTCGTCATAACGCTGCCTTTTTTATAACAATGATATCATAAAAAAAGCAGGAACCCGTTTCATGTACAATGTTGTGCGAGATCAAAGCAATAGATATATCAATCTTGGATTGCATAGTTTTGAAGGAGTCGGTTTGTTTAAAATCGACGCCATTACGTATTATATGGATGGTAAATTATGGTGAATGTACGTCAAACGTTTAATGTACTGCACATCGGCACATATTTGATAGTTTCGCTCATCATAGAATTTTTTTAAAATATCCTTTCCGCAGTTCGTTTTTTTAGCTTTTTAAAGCAAGTATGTTGCCAGTCAGTTGTGCAACGAAGCTAAACCCTTGGTTCAATTTCAACTCGAAGTAGTTCAGGTCTTTCCTCTGTTTCTGCTTCATTTGGTCCGTTCATTGGTCTGCGTCTCACCCTAAAACGGAAAATAATCCATAAAAGACAGTGTGTGATCCCTACAGATATCTAGATATAATCACCCCAACATATTCCTACCTTTTTATGACTAAGAACGCGACGATTGCTACTACCATCACACCTGCCAGCGCTCCAAGTATAATTCCCGCTGTTTCTAGTTTTTCGGGTGGCCGATTCGTTTCCAACGATTTATCTTCGTTTTCCTTTTTAAAGTCAAATAAGGTTAACCTTTAAACAGCGATATATGAAAAAAACTCACGTCGTTTGAAACTATTTCACCTGGCGCTAAATCTCCACTTCCCTCCATTATAGAATGCGTTGTAACGTCAAACCTCGTGGCATAATCGGTTACTGTACCGTTGCTTGCCTCATGGCCACCATGCACTGTATATATAAGACACAGCCCAACAAAAATTCCAGCCAAGCGCTCTATACCTACCATTATCCCTGTGGTTGTTTTTTAAACAATTTCCATTAAGGAGCAACACAAGCAGTATAGAAATTGCATGATGGGGAGAAAAACTAAGTGCAAACCAAACACTAACTGTCTAAACCTCCTCTTATTTTCGAATTTCCCTCCTTTTTTGTCCACATTATAACACTTTGTCCCAGCGTGGCAACGAAAACTAACAGCATTGAACGCATTTCCCTATTGGGATCAATCAAGTGGGTCATATTTCACAGTGAACGGTTCTGCTTTCCATTTCCTCTATCCAGACTGCCTTATTTATGATTAAGACAGGGAAATATAACAAGTATTGTAATTTTTATTTTTAAATAATAATAAATGTTTAGACCTGTATTCTTTAACATTGTCCGGCCGGTTGGTCTAGCGGTTAAGTGCGTCGCCTTTCAATCGAAAGGTTGCAGGTGCGAAACTGGTCGCTAGCTAGTCGGCTGTGTCCTTGGGCAAGATACTTAATGGACATTACCTGAACCCAGCAGATTAAAGGATTCTACTAAATTAAAGGAACGTGTCTATCATATACAACACCCTGCAGCAGCTCCGGTAATCCAACGATGGGCGCGAGGTGATCTGACGATTGCCCGTGTGATAACCCCCTTGGTTTACCCATTCACGGGGATAAACATGAATATCCTATCCCATCCATTCTGGGTTCCTTTAACATTATTATTGAAAACTCACACCCACATCTCCAAAACTTACATCTCCAAAAACTGTTTCCTTGCTGATGAAAAAAATAAAGCTGTTTTTAAATGCCAGAAATTAGCTATTCTACATTTTAATTCAATTATGATATCTTTTGCTGTATAACTCATTCAAGCATCGGATTATAGTGACTGGCTAGTTGGTTGTGTGAGTGTATGTACTGAGTGGATTTCACCTGAACGAGTAGAATAATTGGTTGGACTGAAACAGTATAAACATCTCAGTTTAAACCACACATTGTACTCGATAGTGGGCGTGAGGTAATCTCACAGTTACCCATGTGATAACACCCGTGTTTGACCATTAACAAGAATAAAACACAAAAAGTATATCCTGTAGATAGATGCATAACAAAAATGAGCCCTTTAAAGGTTGTTTTATGTAACAGATTCAACGAGAACAAATTGAATCCCATCAAGATGATTACCAGGCTCTCGCTTCCCACTTAGAGGATCTACGCACGATGTGTGATCCAAAAGAAAGGAAGACTTTAGTCAGCCGGTAACCTACAAAATCTCCTTCGTTTTATTATGCATTACAATGTATTTTAACAGCTACACTGAATGTACCAAGTTTTTAAGTCGAGTGTGTGAAGTGGTAAGTGCAAGAGAGGAAGCACTTGAACGCCTTTCATCATTCCATGCAAGTGCACAGCAACTTACTGCAATGCTTGAGCGGCTGGAGGTGAGTATAAAGACCGCAGTGACATCATCAGAAGAGCTCACAAAGTGGAAGGCAGATTCACAAGTGCTCGGACGATTAGTGGTAGACTGTGCTAGGTAAGGAGTAGTACTTTTTTATCAAACATCGTAATATGTGTGTACAAATATTAATTCAGGGTGGGAGCTGGGCTGGATCCAGTTCTCCAGCAAGCGCAACTGACCACGTTCAACAAAATGGCCGAGCAACAGCGAACAACAGTACGTGGCTATCTGAATCGACTTCAAGCTCGATGTGAAATGGTACAGTCTGAGATTGCCATCAAGCAAGAACATTTTGATGAAGTTGATGGCATTTGGCATGGATTTTTGGACAGGTAAGTTTCGTAATATTGTTTAAAATTTAGTAGATTGATGAAATTTGTAATTGCTTCAATTAATTTTTTTTTACCTGACAAAATACTCAAATCTGGCAAAAATCACCACCAGGAAAGAAAACTTGTTAAAGGGTCTCGAAGACTTAGAAGAAAGAGCAGAAATAGATGTAGTGATGGATGATATCACACAATCTCATATTCAAGATTTCATTAAAATTTTCGATAAGTTACAGGTATGGCTGTTGAGGGTATGTTAATGAAAATTTGTGTTTTACATTTTATATTTAAGGCTGATCTGGATTTGAAGCAATATGAGTTGACGGGTCTACAAAGTAAAGGTCAGCAGCTGGCTGAGACTGATCCCTCACAAGAAACAATTGTGAAAGGTTAGTTTGTCATGCAGATTTGCTTAAAATTGTCATGCCGATTTGCTTATTTGGTAAGAGTGTCAGTGATCAACCAAAAGGTTGTTGTATCGAAACCAGTAGCTAGCTTATTGGTTGAATTTTTGGGCAAAGCAATGGGCGAACCTCACCCAAATTTAATGGGGTATTGTAGTGAAATAAAACAGTAGGAACAGTTTTATCATATAGAGCACACTACACAATTAGTAACAGGATGGTACGTGTGAAATAACCTCAGCAGTGTGTGTGCTGACTATTTTCCGTGTGATAATGCTTCTTGCGTTTTACCATTCGTCAGGAGAATAAAATTTGCATTCTATCCTCCATGTCTTAAAATACTGTAAAGTTATAATAACATCTTATTTTGCATAGAACATCTGAAATTGGTTGAAATGACCTGGGAAGATGCAAAGAACTTAATAGATGAAAAGAAAGAACAGATGACAACATTGTCCAAACTCCTAAGGAATTATGAAACTATCCGCTCCACTGTAGAACGCACATTATCAAATGCAGAGTCAATGACATCATCAACCGAAGCTCCACGACATTTTAATTCTGAAGAAGTGAAGCGTCATCTTGCCAAACATGAGGTAGATTGTATTGCACATTAATTTATACGGTATGATAAGTCCTATAAAATTTTTCAGATCCTCAAAAAAGAACTGGAAGAGAAACAACCAATCATGGATGAGCTTACACGCAAGGGGAAACTGGTTGCTATGGAAGCGAAAAAACAACTCGTGTCAGAGGCGATCTCAATCCATGAAGACACTGAGAGTTTAGTAGATCGGTATCTCGATGTGAGCGACAAAGTGGATGAGGTGCTCGAGTCACTCAAGAAGCAGATGATCTTATGGAAGGAGCTCGCCACTGCTGAGGAAGATATGGAAGAATGGATGAACTCTTCCATCAATGAGCTTAATGCTTCGGTTTCAAGCCTTGATAACAGTGCAGGGCTTCAGGGGAGATTGAAAGAGGTTCATGACGAGATTGAAAAGTAAGACTCCTTGCTATTTTAAAATCCAAATAATTATATTGTATTACAGAATATTACCATAACTGTTTATAAAGAATTTTATCATTTTAAATGGCATTTTGGAAATAAACACCAACCACGTGAATTGCTGTACAGAGCATGTTATGATGTCAAAATTATGTTCAAAATAGGATATCCGATTATTCTATTGAGAGGGAAAGGGCATGGGACGCTATTATTGTTTAAAATTTTCCCACAGTTAGATTATCTGAGCTCTCGTAGTGATTTAAAAATGATGGAAGCCTAGCTATATTTTTTTATACATCCCATTAATCCACTGGGTAGGCAACATGTGTATTAGTACACAACTGACAAGCTCGGAATTGACTTAGATGCCAAACCATTTTTCCAACAGTCAAAAAAACACTACTAAATACTGTTTAATACATGAAAAATTGCAGACAACACTCTGTGTATGAAGAACTCCAGCGTAAAATGAGCGAAATGCATGTTGGTCGCCGCAGAAGTTCTGTTGGAGAGTTGGATGAATTAACTCAAGTTAATGATTCCATCAAAAGCAAACTCGAGAAGGCAACTAACGTGTATAAACAGGTTTGCATCAGCAGAAAATGTTTCTCAGTTGAATTTATTGTGTAAATATTTTTTAAAACTGCAGGCACAGGCAAAATTGGAAGATTTCACAACACAGAAGAAAGTTCTAGTAAACTATGTGCATGAACTACAGGATTGGCTGGAACATAAAGAACAAGCTTTAAATTCTATGCAACGAAATCCAAAGCCTGAACATTTAACAAAATGCAGGGTGAGTAGCTAAAATGTATATAAAATTCATGTTGATGCTTACAACGGTATCATAATTTAGGAAGTTCACTCTGAATTACTTTCACAACGAGACAACATTGAATCTACAAAAGAACATCTGAATGGCTTGTGTAGGAAATACCAAACACCTGAATTGGAAATGGTGCAGGAGAAAGTTTCTGATTTGTCCACTAAGTACGAGGAAACATTTAAAACAGCAGCCCGAGGTGATTGCAATCTAATTTTTTAGATCATTGTACCAACTATATGTAGAATAGGACAGGCTTTAAGATTATTATGTTCTTATGTTTATTCTCAGTAAAAGTAGAGCTGGAAAGTGAATTTTACTCTGGTCGTTTGTCAAAATAATACCAGTGACTTGTGCTATTACAGTGTTTGTGTGTGTATAATACGTTGGTTTTTAGTTTCTTCAATTCCACTGCATTTAAGATTTTTTTTATTGTATTGTTGGTTCAATAAAGAAACCTTCCTAGGGGTTGGTGAAAGGGCAATTATAGCAAACCATTAACAAATATCATTAAATTGTAAAAAAAAAAAATAAGTAAAATAAATAACATTTTCATTGCTATCTTTTACAGTGATGGAGAACATAGAAACCAACATTGATGTTGACTTCAACAACGCAGTTAAAGATTTCTACACATGGTTTCGCTCTGCAAAGGAGCTCCTTGGGGTTTGCTCCGATACCTCCGGAGATGTTCCTGCTCTCGAGGAGAAATTAGATGTAAAAATAAAAATTTGTAGATTTCGATAAGTTGTTTATTTCTGTTGTTGTAGAAACTCACCAACTTCAGTGGGAAGGTGGATGATGGACAAACCCGTGTTGACCGAGCTGTAAACGCCGCAGATGTGTGTTTGTCTGCGCAACTACCACAAGCCAGTGCCGATTCAATACAACAACAGATAGAAGGGATTAAAGAAGATTGGAGTCATTTCCTTGAACAATTACAGGTAAGAATGAATGATCTCATGATCATCATTGCTATTATATACAGTAAAACATCTACAAATATATTTTGAATATATATTTGTTATTTTTATCATTTTTAAGTAATTTTTAAATATTGTGTTGCAGGATCACCGTGGTAACCTGGAAGACTCACTCTCGGTCCTTCGATCATTGGAGGAGAACAGGAAGGAGATCGCTCGAGCTCTCAAATCCATTCAGAGATCGCTTGATGAAATAGATCATGTTGAAGGTTTAGAAGCAAAAGTGAAAAAAGTTGAGGAGCTTCAGGTGAGAAATGTAATAAATCTATTTATATGGCTGTTCTCACACCTACTGCTGATCCAGGTGATAAATAAAGAGCTGAGTAACAAATCCAAGCAAGTTGAAACCCTGATGCAACAAGCCGTGGATTTGGTTGAGGGTGACCAATCACAAAGTGGCGCTGCACGCAAAGCACACCAGCTTATATCAGTCTACCATGGGCTCTGCAAGAAAGTCAAAGTAAGTAGCTTCGGAATTTTTAATGGTTCAGAATTTCATATATTTATTCATATCGACTTTTAAATAGGAATGCCTGCGTCAGTGTGAAGAGAATGTGGCATACCAAAGACAATATGATGATGCAATGGCATCTGCACAATCTTGGTTGAAATCTTCCCATAATAAGTTGGCTGATGGTTGTGGATCTGATGGCGATTTACTTGATCGTGCGGAACTTGAAGCAAGGTAATTCGGAATCGGTATTCAATTACTTTTGTCCATAAGGTGGAAAGAGTCAATAAACACGAATGTTATAAGTTATTCATGTGAAACCTGAGTTTACTCTTTGTTTGCTAGATCTTCTGTTAAATGATTGAATCTCATATGAAATGCTGTATTGCAGTAAAACCCCACAACAGAGTTTATGGTGACACTGTCAACTATGTTATTCCAACACATTGCCTGTTAGTTTTATTTGCCTGTTCGTTACATCACAATGCAAGTATTTAAGTGTTTTGTAAACAAAAATTGGAAAAAAAGGGTTGTTTATTAATATGACCAGCCTTGTCCGATCAGATATAAATCAAGTCTAACCTTTTGGATTCCTCAAGCATATATAACAAAAGGATTTAACACAATTCTTTGTATAGGTTGGTCGTTGTTGCTCAGCTTATAAGCAACAAGCAGGAGGGAGAGATCAAACTAAACATCGCTGTGGGCAAGGGAGAGAGGGCAGTCGAGCACACCACTATGGATGGAGGGGACAAAATACATGAGTATGTCTTTGTGGAGTGCAATGCAGGTTCTATTGCTAAGTTTTTTATTGTGACATTGTGCAGGGAACTACGTGAACTAAAGGAAAGCTATGAGAAGCTTAATGGAAATCTCCGGGAGTGCAAAATGAAGCTGGAACAGCAGTTATTGGATTGGCAGCATTATGTTCATGCAAGATCTGAACTTGGTGTATGGCTGGAGGAAAATGATGCCTTGTTTTCGGGCAGAACAATACTAGGAGTTGATCTGAAGGACAAGGAGACTCAGTTGGAAAAATACAAGTCAGTCTCAACATAGTTTTTTTTCTTTCCAAGATAATTTGTTTAGTGCTCAATTTTCTTCATTGCTTTATTTAATTAAATTTAAAATAATTTATTGATCGCTATTTTATTGTAATATTTTTTTACGTTTGACGGCAACATTTATATTCTTGTTATTAAGGTAAATTTTACCAACTGTTTGTTTTTCCATTTTTTCCTTTCCTATGTTAAAACAATATTTTATCTTTGGAAATTGAAAATAACACTAAACTATTTCCTCAGACTGATAGAACAGGATGTTGTGTTTCATGAGGAAGCTATTGAAGCTCTACGGAGAAAAGCAAATCTTCTCAATAAAGAGGCTGATTTTAAGGTCAGATCTTTGTCCGATAAAGTTATCCCTTAATTTTCAAAACTAACTTAGTTCGAAAATAACATCTTTTAAAACTTTACAAACAGGAAATTGAAAATCGTTATGAGCACATCCATGAAAGGGCGTCGGAGAGAGTGAAGCATTTAACTCACTGCGTGAACGATCATGTGGCGTATTTTGATGCTTCGCACGACTTCACTGATTGGGTGAATTCAGCCAATGAGGAGTTGGATCGATGGAATGATGTCGGGGGGATCGACAAGGAAGCCGTGCAGAAGAAGTTGCAAAAAATAAAGGTCGAACCCATGAAAACCTACTTTTCATCTCCTATTTTCTCTCTCTAACTGAAATTTAATAACTACTTAGTTGTTGTTATGTTGCCATTACGTGTGTATACCTAATTTTTTTTAAATATTAACCTTTTATGCAGAGTTTGAAAGCAACCAGATCGTATGGACGACAGAAATTAGACACTGTCGTTGAAATTGGTGAACATGTTGTGTCCCAGACGAGTGAAGCAGGCCAACCTGTAATTCATTCGGAAATTGAAAGGTGCCAATTTGCTTCTATTTTTTCTATTTGTAAACAAGGTTCGAAAAAGATGGAGAAAGGATTAATTCATTGTCTTTGTGTCAATGAGTTTAGGTTTAAACTTAAGTTTAAAATACTAAACTTAAGTTTAAAATTATACATGTTAGACAAGCCAACTTGTTTTACCCAACCAGACATATTCAAATTTCTTTTTCTTTAAATTCTACTTGAATCTAGTACTTTATCCCCACAAATTAATATTCCAGTTTAAAAGAGGAGTGGCGTGGATGGGACCGCTCGGTTATTGAAGCGGAGATTTCCCTCGAATCCCGGTTTTCCCAGCTCACCAAGTACGAGGAAAGCTTCTCCCTCGAAAAGAAAGCACTCAGCGATGAACTTGAGCAGTTTAAGTCGCGATTGGGTGAACTTGATGTTGATCTTTTCACCGAGGGTAGGGAAAGCTCCACTGATCGTGAAACTGCTGCTTCAACCTTAGCCGTGTGCCAGGTGAGCTGCAGTGAGTTAAGAGAAAGTTCCCGAAGCCTTTATTTGTTGTAATAACTAGTAGTTTGTTTATACCTCAGGTTAACCCTTGTATCTCTAAGTATTACATTTATTCTCCTTATTTCTCTGAGTATTACCTTAATATCCAAGTGTTTTATTCGTTGTAAATAGAGTTCAATTTATTTTTCTATTGTCAGGTATTTCCATAATGATAATGTTTTGATTAGGAAATGAATCAAGCAATGTTGGACATGCAAGAGTCCGTGGAAAGATTGAAAGTCAGGTTGAATACTCTGTGCCGGAGTTACCATGGTGACGAGGTGGACCTTCTTTCCAAAGATGTTACCACAACTTTACAGAGGTTAGTTATGCAATATAACACTGCTTTTTATTTATTGATTAGTATCTGAAAAAATCAAGATTAGTGATTGTGTTCCTCTGGCTGAATACTTGGTGGGTTAGTGTGTCGCCTTTCAGCCAAAGGTTTGCAGAATCGAAACTGGTTGTTAGCTAGCATATTGTGTTCCTGGGCAAGGCACTTAGCAGATATCACCTGAACCCTGTGAAATAATGGGTTGTAATAAAATAAAAAGAAATATCCTCATCATATATGACACACTACAATAGCTCCGGTAACCCACCGGTGGGCAATACATAATCTGACGTTTTTCTTTCATTTACGAGGACAACACATGAATACCGTATTGGCACTTACATCCATTGTTTCATTAGATATGACACAGCCAAGCTCACAGTGAGCAAGTTCCAAGCACAATGTGAGAAGGAACTCAACGAGAAGTTCCAGGCTTCCGTGCACGAGTTTGAGAAGTGGGTCAAAAGTAAGAAGGAGGCCGTTCATAAATACGGTGAACTATCGGGCGATCGTGAGGTCGTACAGGAAAGACTACAACATCTGCAAGTAGGAATTTCATTTTATTGGTTGTTTTTATAATTAAACTCTTTTTAACAAATTTATTGTGACAGGCATTGTTATCTGGGGTGGAGGGTGGCCAAATACGATTGACAGCAGTGGTCAATTCAAGCGATTCTCTTCTTCCAGTTCTTTCACAGGAAAGCTCATCTACCATTCGCCACCAGTTGAAACAATGTAAAGATTCCTTGAAGAACCTCATCTCTCTAATACAGGTTACTTCCACCAAAATAATTTTATTGGAATCTATTTTCCAATATCTATGTTCTAAATGCCTAAATTTCAGGAAGAAACCAATAATAATTTAATATTATGCTGCAGCACTAAATATCGCATACTTCTAATGGATAAAAAAAGCCAAGGTAAACATATAACAACTCAATACAAACAATTTGCACCATAGGATCGTGAACAAGCTGTTCGTACTTTTGTTGAACAACTAAAAGATTTTGATTCGAACGTTGAAGAAATAACCGAATGGCTTTGCAATGTGGAGGAAAGATTTAAGTCAGAGTCCGGGTTGAAAGCTACGATCGGACTTAAGAAATCTCAACTGAATGCTTTCCAGGTAAATATTAATCATTAATTGGTCTTGTTGTCATAGTTTCGATTAAATCCCTTTTTTGATCAATTGGTGGGCTAATTCAGTAATTCTTTGGTGGTTTTGTAAGTAGTTATAAAGTTATATTCTTTTATTCATGCACGCTATTTGATAGCAATACGTCAATGCAATTCATTCATATGATGTACAAAAGCTTTATGTTCACATAAATCTTTATTTTCTCAAGGCAATGGCTGAAGAGATTGCCGACCACCAATACAAGTACGACCGAATGAAGCGGAAAGCTCAGAAACTTGGCAGCTCCATTGAGCTGAGCAGACTTAACCAACTGCTGACCAGATATCATGCCATCACTAAGCAAGTTCAGGTATTTGTGGACATTTGATAATAAAGTATGAAACATAGGTATTTGGTTGGATTAATAATTATCTTCTTAATGAGATACTTTCTCTCAGTTGATTAAAAAAAGAATAAGCATTTCACGAAACGTCTATCATTAAGAGAAAAATTATTACTTAGGCTTTTTTGGTAAAACTAATGTATGTGTTATATTATGCTCTGGAGTACAAACGTTAGGTGATGCACATGCTATATGACGTGTCACAACCTGAAAAGTGAATATTTGCACAAAATCTTTATACACATATATATTTTAAATTAATGGTGTGTATCTTTCAAAATGTACAAATCTTGCAAAACAAAATATTATTTTACAGGATTCGCTGAAGCGAAGCGAGCAGCATCTTCACGAGCATCAGAGCCACCAGATGGCGATAGAATT
>CH003018.1:970462-1046391 GCA_000149265.1 Ciona savignyi | reverse complement strand
GTATAGGTTTGGAAAAGCGGAGCCTTGCCGCAAGTTTATTTAAGCGAATACTGCAGGAGGTAGTAGTTGAAGGCTTGTGGTCGTCGTCAGTCAAACCGTTGAAGGACGACGTATTGTGGAAGGATGGGCTCGCTTACATCGATCATGCCATCACTAAGCTAGTTCAGGTATTTGTGGACATTTGATAATAAAGTATGAAACATAGGTATTTGGTTGGATTAATAATTATCTTCTTAATGAGATACTTTCTCTCAGTTGATTAAAAAAAGAATAAGCATTTCACGAAACGTCTATCATTAAGAGAAAAATTATTACTTAGGCTTTTTTGGTAAAACTAATGTATGTGTTATATTATGCTCTGGAGTACAAACGTTAGGTGATGCACATGCTATATGACGTGTCACAACCTGAAAAGTGAATATTTGCACAAAATCTTTATACACATATATATTTTAAATTAATGGTGTGTATCTTTCAAATGTACAAATCTTGCAAGGCAAAATCTTTTTTCACAGGATTCGCTGAAGCGAAGTGAGCAGCATCTTCACGAGCATCAGAGCCACCAGATGGCGATAGTGGAATGTCAGGAATGGCTGCAAGATTTCCACCACCGGGTGGAGTCATACTCCAATCTTGCTGGAGGGAAGGTGATGTTGGAGCAGAGACGAGGGAAGATGGACGTTCTGCTCGGAACAAGACAAGATGGCGAGATCAAGATCAACATCATGATGGGTAAGATACTTAAAATATTGATTCAAATCTTAATTAGGATCGATTTGGTTCTTTATATTTTATCTTAGTCTTTGAAAGACGTCAGGGTTTTAACAAGCAATCATCAGATACCTTGTTCCTCTGGTTAAATTACCATCATCACAGCTCTTGCACTGTAATTGAAACTTTGCTACAGTTTTTTAACCTATTAAACCACCGGGTAGATGTATTATTCACTGCCTTCTCATAGGACACAGTCGATAAGCTAACTGCTGGTATCGTTCCCACTAATTTTAAACTGTGAGTTAAATGAGCTTAATGACCGAAGTAAAATGGAAGTTATGGAACTGCCCAATCTTCCAAACACATATTACTTTCTCTAGGCATTGGATTTTAGTCAATATAGTTCTTACTTTACATACTTATCCGGCAGAATAGCTTAGTGGGTTAGTGTTTCACCTTTCAGTTGATAGAATTAAAAATAGATTAAGAATGAAAACTGGGGGCTAGCTATCAGGTTGTGTCCTTGGTCAAGGCATTTATTGGCCCATGACTAAATCTAGTCGAATGATGGGTTTTACCAAAATTAAAAAATACCTCAATGATACTCAACATGTTAAAATAGTCTTGGATGACAGCTGTGTGATAACGAACCTTACATTTTTCTATGCACAGGGATAAACATGAATCTTTCATCCTATGATAATATTATTATTTAAATGACTTCTAGGTCGGGGAGAGAAACTACTTGAAAGCACTGCAATGAAGGGTAGACATGCACTGCAAGTACAAATGCAAAGCTTACAAGCTTCATGGGAGAGCCATCTACAGCAAGCACTCACATGGAAGTACGTTGTTACTCAGCTTTCTAAACACTCAAATATGAGTTTAATAAGTTTTTTGCTTTTCTTCCATGTGATGATAGCTTTATACTTTAACGCTTTAATTTTACAGGACTAAACTATCCTCTGGGATTGAACTGTGGGAGGAATATGACTCAGCACTTAAACATGCACAGTCATGGCTTGAACAATCTGAAAATAATATTCAAGCAGAAAAATCCGAAAGATTAAACCAGGTTGGTCAAAAAATTTGTTGATATGTAAAAAATATTTATTATTTATATACTTAGTGTCAGAAAAAGAGAGTCCATTTAAAACACCCAAACACTTTGACACACATTTTTAGCAACTTAAATCCTTCTTCTTAAACTTGGTATTATATATTATCATGTTTCAACATAATTGTTCTTTATATTGCCATGTCCAAGATACTTGTGCATATATTAAAGGTTTAAAAACACTATGTGTCAGTAGTTTTGCTTACTATATCGTACTTTTTCTTTGTTCTTTATTTTGCGTGGATATCATTCCAGAGCTTATCAAGTGAATCGTGGCTGAGTGAGTTGGAAAAATGCAGTGCTTTGTATCGGGAGATCAAAGCCAAGTCGTCCGTGGTGGAGAATGTGCAGCGCTGTGCGAATAAAGTGGCGAGTTTTACAGGAGACGCAGGAGGCACTAGGGTTGATACAGCAGAGTTACGGGATATCTATCAGGAACTTCTAAACAAGGCACAAGGTATGTTGTATCTCTTATTTGTTCGCAAATCTAAGTCATGTTTAATGAGCTCATCACAACCTACAATAAGAAACAACCTGTATGCAATTTGTTTTTAATTTTTTGTACTATATTTAAAAAATGTTATAAAAATAACAAATATGTACTAGCATCGGCAACCTGACTTTCTCAGTATTCCAAATATGAAACTCTGATTACATTAATGCATAAGCCTTTTTATTATTATGTTATTTTAAATAAAACAGAGGCAATCCAGATGACGCTAATGGCTGTTCGATCAAAATTTCTGACACAGTTTTCTTTAGATAAGTGCTTAGTTTGTTGCCAATCATATATTGGCGATCTACAGAACACAATTTCCATTATGTTCTATCCTATTTAAAAATGTGCTATTATAGAGAGCAATTTGGTATTTATTAACACTTAAAGTATGCTGCGTGTATATGGAGGACAGTGTTCAATCATACCTTCTATAGAGCTGTTGAACGATGCGGAAAGTGTGGCTGAGAGCTCCAAGTCCTACCATGAAGCTCTTCATGTCTTCACTGATTGGTTTTCCGGCAAACCGGTTGAGTTGTTTAAACTTGGTGATGAGTCATGTGCTGTGGAACTGATGAAGGAAAACCTCAGGGTAATTCACTGCTCTTATGCATTCAGCCTATATCATTGCCGTGTACATTGACCTATCATCTATATCGTCGTATATGTCGGCAAACATAAGTACCTATCGCACATAAGTTGTGCTTAACTAAAGCCACCTATTATATAAACACGATGGTTTAATCAATACTAAGGTTGTATGTTCATTGGTGAAATTTCCTTTTAGGTTTTTTCATTTTCACTCTGGTTTCAATACAGGTCATACCTTCTCCTAAATATTACTTCTCAGTATAGGTCATGCTTTTTCTTATATTCAGCTCTTTATATCGTTACATTTTTACAAAATTTGTTGCATTTATTTTAACTGGTTGTTTTGCCTTATTATCTTGTTTTTATTTCAATAAATGTGTTATTTTTTTGTATTTTAGACAAAAGAGGATAAACTTAAAGATTTGTTAGCAGTGTGTTCGGCTTCCAGAGTAACCAGCAACATATCTTATTTGTCCGTATTAATGCTTGGTATTATTCCACAGTGTCTTCAATCAATTGAATCCGAGATTCCAGAAGGTGAGGACAAACTGAAGCAAGCATTCAATGCAGGGAAGAAAAGTACTGGAGATAAAACTGTTAAACTTCAACTTCAGGTTGCTCTAAAAGCACTTATTCCACTTATTCCTAATTAATATGATATCATAATTTAAGGGTCAATAGCTGCTTGAGTATTTTAGAATGTCATAAAACTTATCCCATGTCAATTATATTGATTTTCATGTCAACACAAGCATATCATTCCTTTTCATTGTAATTTTATATTACAGTTTAACTGTTGAAATGAGTAGACAGAATATTTTATGTTTATTTGCTGTTCAGAATCTTCGTGAAGAGTGGAATATATATCGGAGCTCACTGAGCGCAGCGATTTCTCGCATCCAGAAGATAATTGAGGAAACGGGGAAATATGAGAAGATCAGTGCAGAGTTTGTTGATTGGATCACTGCCATGGAGCAATGTCCGGATGCTCAGGTTTGATTTTCTTTTCAATCATTTATTCATCACTACATTTTCAAACATTTATTAATCACTTCATTTTCAAACATTTATTAATCACTTCATTTTCAAACATTTATTCATCATTTGCTCTTATTTTGGTTGATATTATTATCAAAAGCAAAGCAAAAATGTAACACTGTTAGTGCCTTGTTTTAATTTTGATTAATTTGCATTGATCCTTCACTTCCAGATAATTCTAAGTTGTGACCTCGAAGAGAACAAGGAATCACTTCAGCGCTACAGAGCGTACAGTGACGAAATCACTGCCAACCAAAACAAGTTGGAAAAACTAAACAAAGCTGCTCAAATTCTTATTGAATCATGTGCCCCATCTGATGGTAGCATGAGCAAGCAGGTTAGTGTATGTTTATTTTTTGGTTATCAAATGTGAAATATTATTGTTGGGTTTGTTAACATTTTTGCTCATTTTAAATATTCTTTATGAAAAACATATCAAAAATTAAACATTTCCTTATCAGGATCTTGGTAAGTTCCCTAAAGATGCAATTTTGTATATTTTTATAAATGTCAAATATTTATAATTTAATTTAAAAGTTCAGTTTAAGATATTTAATTTTTTTGAACAAGAAATAAACCGCATTATTGACCGACACATTTGAACTTGGCAGGTGGCAGAACTGAGCTCACGCTTCCAGTCATTACTGATGCGAAGTAAAGACAGGTTGCGGACGCTCACAGCCACACTACAACTGCAGGGAGAGTACCAAGAACAGAGTGACAAGTTTGATCACTGGCTCACCAATGCATCAGAGCGCTTCGTCGTGCACACATTACCTGAGAACCTCCATGCTGAGAATACCCAAGTAAATATCTATATTATTTTTATTGTAATATTCCACTTTTTATTTAATATGGGTGTTAAAAACAGTACATTGTGTGAAGAATAAAACTTCATTCTTGGTATTTTCTTTTTCTAAGAAGTTTTTAACACAACAATTTAATTTTTATAATATTCTACTTTTATTTTGTAGGGTGTTAAAAAGGCACTCAATTTTGTTAGAAAAACTCTATAATAATAATTTGTGTCTTTTTACAAGTTTAACATGATATTGTTTTTATTTAAAACAAATCAATGAAAACAGGAAAGTTGTTCAAGACTTGATGAGTTGCTGTTGGAATTTGAGTCGAAGAAACCAGATTTGTCCCAAATCGCTGACAAATCAAGCAAATTATCGCAAGTCATCAGCAGTGAATTCCAAGCCACAATGCGGGAACAAATTGTCGACCAACAAGATGATTTTCAGGTCTTAAATAGTTTACAATATGTACAACTTGCTTAAAGAATTCCAACTGCTTTGTTGTACTGTAGTTTTATGTTAGCAGTATGATTAAAGACAGTGTGGCTTATGCTGCAAAATTAATAGCAACGAGCAAAAATAGGAGAAACTACTGTTGTGCAACGTATGGTAGCGACCCATATTAACACCATCGTGTTCATAATTTGAATAATTTTCAATTCAGTTTATCAGACCTAATAATACATTTATTTTAGCAACCCCTGTATTTCACCACAAATTGTCATTTTTAGACAAAAAGTAATATTACTAAATCACAAATGTTACCTCTGGTGGACAGGATCTTTATACGAGGATCCAATCAGCCCTGAGATCTCTCCGACGGACACTTCACCACCAGGTGGAGTACGAGAGCTCTGTGGAATCAGTGAAGCGTTGGTTGGATGAGATTTCAACGAAAGTTCACGTCAAACCTGATATAAAGTATGAGCTGTTCGAGAAGAAAGCTCAGTTGGCAAGGTGATCAAGTTTGGAAGTTTATTCTGAGCTAAATCATAGCGAGCTTTAAAATAGTTTTGTGTTTTTAGTTTTTTAGTAATTTAATCTTTTTTGTTAAAATAACATGGCTGTTCTAAATTTTCCGACCCAACTTCTGTGTTTTGCAATGATTGGCAGTAAAAAATGACCGGAGATTGTGGAATATAATGGCAAACTGTTTTTTACGCCCAGACATATTGGATATCAAGAGGAGATAAACAAGCACAAGGAGGCGCTACAGGACATCGAGATAAAGGCGGCTCGGCTCACCCAGCCAAGCGAATCACGTGATATTGAACAAATCAATGAGAAGTTCCAGCGAGTGGCGCAAATGAGCCAGCAACGAGTTGATGAATTGAAAATAAAGGTTCGTGGGTTAGACTGGCGGTTGTCACAATATATTTCCTCATTATGACAATATATATTCACAATATATTGCCTTGCTTTGCTATCTTGTCATAGTTGACATTGATATCTGAAACGACGTTGTGTTCACGCAGGTGAAGACGCATCAGGAATATCATGACGCCATGCAGACGGCTGAGAAGTGGCTGCTCAATAAATCCTCGCAGATCATGGCTGCCTCCTCCCAGGACATCACATCGGAATCGTTCCCCGCATCCGAGCTAGAAGATCAGCTGCGGGAGTATACCGGAGTACAGGAGGAGATCACAAACTTTAAGAGTGAAGTTCAGGCTACATCTGCGCTCGGCAAAAAACTCCTTAATGAGTATGAAGAGGACAACAGAGCACCACTTGATGCCGCTATACAAAACCAAGTTTCAAGTCTCCAGGTCCGTGGAATTTGATTTAAATTTGTTTAATATTGGCGGTCTTGTATAGGGTTGGCACCATAAATGTAGGCGATAAAAGGCCAATTACTCCAAAATAATGTTTAACTTAATGTTGTTACATGAAGCTTTATGTATGCAGGCGACTTACGAAAGTGTTAAAGATGCGGCTTCTCAACTTCTAAAGAGGATTACTGACGTGGTACATCGGAAACATGATCTAAGCATTCGGATTGGTCAATTGGAAGCATGGCTGAGTGAGCGCAGATCAACGATCTTGGTGGCGAATGCTTACCCCCCGATGAGTCTGTACGAGGCACAACAGCGTGTCAAAGACATCAACATGGCCATCGAGGACATCAAAAGTGGGTTGGACCGTAATTATAAAGATAGATGCAGAATAAAATGCACCAAATATATGACACGAATGTGTAATTCAGGCAAAGAACTTGCTCTTGATGATTCTGTGTCGCGAGCATCTGATGAAGGTCCCTTGTTGATGGACAAGTTCATACAGTTGAAAGAGGAATTGGAACAAATGTTGATTCGAGCCAAACAAGTTGAAGTAGAGTGGCAAAAAACTATGGATTTGCAGCAGCAGTTTAAAGTAAGTTAAATCCTTGTATTTTTGCTATGTTGAAAGTTTTGACTGTAGAATTAACTTGTAGTTGACTCCAGAATCGAATTCAAGTCAAATCCATAATGGTTCAACATGAATATTAAATGCAGTGGTTAATATATATATATATATATATATATGTGTGTGTGTAGATTCCAGTTTCCAGTATGTACTCATAAAAAAGATTTATATAAAAGTACAAAATAATAGGAAAATATGGATCTCATAATTTGTTGTTTTAACAAATAGTTGCTATGACTTATATCTATTAAAATTCTGGGATTTTTGATATGTTGTATTTAAACTCAAGATACAAAAGAAAAATATGTTTCTGGTTTATAGAACCTGAATCCTAAACATTTGTAGTGGTGAATTAAAGTGCAACCCTAAATTCGTTTTCTGAAAAATTAAATTAAACTTCCTACTTCCTTCAGACGTGGTTGCACACTACAGAGCAGACGATCAACAAACTGGAAGTTGCTCACGCCGAGCCCTCGTCTGCTGCTGCCAAAGATCATGCCACTAGGTGTCGTAACGTTTATGATGAAGTCCGTGACAAGAGGTCGATGATATTGATTATTGAGGAGAATTATGCAAGTCTACTTGGGCGAGGTATTGACTTTATATTTGTAAAATCAAATGACAAAATTTGTTTTGATTCGTGGTCAAAACTAAAATAAAGATATATTTTGAAGTTTCTGTCCACAAAATAAAGCTATGAGTAATGTTGCTTTAGTAGCAAATGTATTGTTTATATAAG
Source organism: Ciona savignyi (assembly GCA_000149265.1). Lineage (NCBI taxonomy): Eukaryota > Metazoa > Chordata > Ascidiacea > Phlebobranchia > Cionidae > Ciona > Ciona savignyi. The sequence continues at coordinate 1,038,490 of CH003018.1, read as the reverse complement.
ATGTATTATCTATGGCAGAAGTTGAAAGTGATAGTGAATTCAGCGATCTTATTTGTCACTGGGAGAGATTGCATTCAATGTCCAGCAACTTGTTTCTGCTACAGCAAAAAAATTTAAATGCGACTGAAGATTTTAACAGGTTGGTTACAATTTTACCTTCTTTGATTCTTTATTTACATATACCTAGTTGATTTTATGGCAAGCTTATCTTATAAATGAGTAAGATATCATGTTATGTTTATTTGTAGGGTGGGAATAAGATAATTGTTGGTTATAATCATCATTATCATGTGTAACGGGTTGATAATTCACGGTGAAAAAGTGTTGATTTTATTTTAATTTTACTGTGAAAATAAAAAATTTGGCTTTAAGATTGTGACGTAGCCAAGAATCTACCAGGTTACAAATGCAGTAATTTTCCTCCAAGTGGTTAACTCGACTCGCATACCGTGATAGTTTTATATTTTACAAATGATTTTATTACCAGCCACCTGGCTAGGGCAGAAGCGCTCACACAGCGGTTCCAAGCAGATGCTGAGCAAATCTCACGCAATATCACAGACAACACAGAAATAAGGCTGGAGAAGGCAAAGGTTGGTGTAGGTTTTGCCTGACATATTTGGTGCATTTAATTCCAAACTACTGTCGTAGAACAAACTATATCAGTTATTTTTGACCAAAATATTGTTCCATACTTGTTAAAATCACTAAAATGTTGTTCAGTCGTTGGTTGATGAGATGCAGAGATCACGAAGCGCTTTGGATCAACTTGCTGAACGACTTGATTTGTTGACTCCGCGCATGAGTGAGCACGATTCTGAAATGGTGGAGGACAAAGTCCGGTGAGAAAGTTGCATTGATTATTATGGTTATCACTGTATTTGTTATTTCTAGGTAGAGTTTTGTCGTTGTTTTGTATGTGATCTTGTCCATATGTATACCTTAGTGTATTAATAATGTTGTCGCCACATATACATGGTGAACTAACTATATAATAGCAATCAGTAGTGTTTACACTTGAACCATCCAAATAGTTGGCAAACCAACCCCCATTTTACACAGTCACTTGAACCAGAGATGGTTAGAGTCCGAGCAGAAGCTTCAATCTCGGGTTCAACTGCTCGAAACAACGTTGTACGAACTTGTTGATTATCGTCGCCAGCTCGACTCAACGCGCTCGTGGTTGATGGCGCTGCTTGATAAAGTTGCCGACCCGGTACCAATGACCCTCAGCGTGGAGGATCTTAACTCTGCACGACAGAAGCACAGTGTAAGAACTATTTGTGTGATGTCATTAGCGTTTAAGTTCTGCCTAAAAAACATAAAAAATCATTATGGCAGTTCCTGAAACTTTTATTGACACTGATTTTATTTCTAATAAAAGTGAGAATTAACCCCATGAAAGTATTTCTGTGTTCGATAAAATTTAACACTCTAGTATTGATCTATTTTTATTATACTACAAATGTGTTAAGCCAATATTAATGAATTTCAATTTGACAATGGATGATAAACAATGAACTAATTGTTAACTTTGATAATAGATGTTGTGCAAAGAGCTGGGCCAGAGAAAGGATGAGTTTGGCGAGCTCACCAGTTGCCACCAGACCTTACCACTGAGTCTCTGCGCAACAGAGCGTGACCAGCTTCACGATTGTATCACCGATATCCAGTCGCTGTTCCGCAGAGCGCAATCCTCGGCTAATGACAAGTCAAATGCGCTGAGTCATGCAATTGGTCGGCGGAAAGATTTGTGGTCCACATCGCAACAGGTGAGTCTCGGGGTTTGACGCAATGATCGTGTGTGTGATAAGTGATTGTTGTACAGGCACTTGCTTGGTTGGAGCATATTAAAGAGGCATTATTGAAGCAACAACCACTTCCATTGTTCCCTGATGCAGTTGCTAAGATGATACAAGAACACAAGGTATTTGTTTTAACCAAGTAGAAAGATATATATTTTTAGATCTTCCTGTTTGAACATATGGAGGCAACTCAAATATTACCTGTTTAGTCATTTAACTTAAATAACTCTCTCGTGTCTATAAGCGAATTAAATAAAATTGGACACATCAACAAAGTTTTCCGATCCATTGTACCAACTGCAGACATCTGACTGCATGTAACATCTCTCAGATGCTGCATAAAGAAATAGATCGGCACAAAGCAACTGTGGAAGAAGTGATTGCCACCGGCATCCAGATAATATACGAGGGAAAGCCGGAAAGTGTTAGTGTTAGAGGCAAGTTATCAGGTATATAAGGTTGCTTCTGTCACCAGGAGCTTGAATTGAAGTGGTGGATGACATGCTTTCTTCAACCAATGGTTTGGGGTCTTTATTTGTAACATTTATTGATAATGTTGCAGTGCTTATGTATGCTTAGTATTAGATGTTTTTGTTTTGGTTGTTTTATATCGTGTTTCAATGGTTGTGGCTAGGGATACGATAGGATATTCATGTTTATCCCCGTGAATGGGAAAACCAAAGGGGTTAACACCTGGGCAATCATCAGATCACCTCGTGCCCATTGTCGGGTTACCGGAGCTATTGCAGTGCATTATTTATGATTCACACGTTCCCTCAGTTTAGTAGAAACCATTAATCCAGTGGGTTCAGGCAATGTCCGTAAAGTGCCTTGCCCAAGGACACAACCGACTAGCTAGCGACCAGTTTCGCACCTTTTTATTGAAAGGCGACGCACTTAACCGCTAGGACAACGGGCCGGCTGTGTATATATTCCACATTTAATCAACCGTCTTTATTCAAATAAATCCGGACTTAAGAAATAATTAATACAGTGTCATTATCTCTTTGATGAGCTACATCTCAGCATGGCTGCTGTGTTGATAATAAATAGTGGAATAATTCCATATAAAAACACTTTGTGACATCACACTCAAACATCCAGGGTTGGAAGATAGTTACAAGGAGGTTGAGCAATTATGGAGGAGTCACCTGGAAGATCTGCATCGACTGCTTGCTGACCGGGAGCTCTTCCAAGCGGAGGTTGAGCGATGCACGAGGTGGTTGAAGGAAGCAGACATCATCACCTTCCCCGAGGTCAATCTCGCCGCTTCACTCCCCGACCTTGAAAATCATCTCGGGAAATACAAGGTCACAACAATTTGTTTTTAAATAATCACGTTTCTATTTTACATAAGGACCTTTATTGTATTACAACTCTCCAACATTTTTGTTTTTGTATTCTGATAATATCATCGTTTATTTACAATTTCAGACAATTACAAACGAATCGACGAAATACAGTGAGCTCTTATCAAAAATCTGTGAAAAATCGCTTCAAATCGTGCCACAGCTATCCGATGTTGAACAAAATCTACTGACTGATAAAGTGAAAAATATACAGGCGCAGTTCAACCAGTACGTTGTGTTTTATTGTGAATTATTTAAAGGTTTTAATCATTCAACATCGCTCAGTGTGTGCGGTGCAGCGGAGGAGAAAGCACAGAGGATGGTGGAGATGATGGCATCCAGGAAGAATTATTCCCAGGCTCTCGATGATCTGGAGGATTATCTTGGGGTTGGGCAAACCATGGTGAAGGAACTTGATCAGATGTCTACAGGACACACCGCTGATCAAGCACAGATCCTTCTGCAAAAAGTCAAGGTTTTAATATTGAAAGGGAATTTATTATCAATTGGATACTAATAATTGGATTATTGCAGAAAATTCAACATTCTCTTTCCGAGCGCAAGCCAATGTTGGACAACATTGAGAAAATGCGAGATTGCCTCAAAAACTCGGGACAGCCTTGGCAACCAGAAGAATTATTAAAAGCCACTGCGATCTACCATCGTCTTGTTCAGCAGAGCGGTCAGCGTTGTGACCATTTCCGTGAGGTTGTATGTGCTAGAGAGAGGTTTGAAGGAAGAATTCATGAATTATCTGAGCAAATTGCTGATTGTGAGAGGGAGTTAGACGCTGCAAGTCCAACTAGAGTGGAACATAAGCTCACTATGTCACAGGTGCAATATTTTATCTTCCCATTGCAGACATTGATTTTTTTTTCTCAATTATCTTTATAATTCTTATCTTTTCTGCAGCAAATGGCGGCCTCGTTAACAAGTTGCAAGATCGAACTTCGCTCGTTGAGCGGACTTTCCGAGCAACTCTGCGCTGACATGGAACCACAGGACAAACTTATAACAAGAAATAAAGTGGATAAATTGCGTACTGCTTTGCATAAACTCCAAGGCAACTTAGGAGATCGACAGCGTGATTTAGAAAAGAGGTTTGTGTTGTTGGTATATAATATTTCTGTGTGTGATATCGAGCATCATGGCAGGATTGTATCGCGGAGGGATTTCCAAGATGATTTGGAGAAGGGGGTTCATTGGCTGGATGAAACACTGAGTGCATTAGAATGTGAGGTTCCATTGAAACTTGACCCACAAAGTGTTCAAGAAGAAATTAAGAAACTCCAGGTTTGTTGGATTATTTCATTGCATTGAAGTTGAAATCCATGTAGATTGTAAATTGTGATTGACTATGGTATGCAGGGAGAAAGTTAAATATAAATCTGGTACCTGATTTCATGGCAACTACGCATTATTTTTTAGACTGATAAATTTCCTATGAATTTTCTTGACTCAATTTTTCAATTGGTGTTCTAGATTACAAAGGAAGAGGTGAGATCTCGTCTGCGAGTTTTGTTTGCCATGGGAGAGAAAGAGAGAGAAAGGCACCACGAAGAAGGGGAAGAATTACCTTCTTCTTTTAACCATCAACTAAATCAACTTGATCAACTTAATAACTCACTTTCAAATGCAATTGAAACAAGACAGGTGATTGATATTTTCCTCGCTCTATTTAATTAGAAAGATACCTCCCATTAGAAACACAATATTACACAGGCGCACCTGGAAAAAGCTTTAGAATCCCGGCAGCGATATATGGATTGTTTGGGCAGAGTGCAATCCAAGCTGGGCAGTGCAAGTGCTGAGTTGCAGCTTCTTGAAGCTGATAGCAACCCTGAACATGCAAGAGATTTACTTGAACAACATCAGGTTAAAATTGCCCCCGATTAAAACATATTTTTATGCCTTTTTTGTAATTCAAACAATAATTCTTCAAATTATGAATTGTTAATTCAGTATACAGCACATATAATTGTAATTTTAATTTATTGGCTTCAGGCTAGCTACATGGTCCATCAATACGAGGTATTCGGCATGTTTATTATCTTGCATGTGAGCTACAAGTGCATGTCAAAAATTATATGAGAATATTATTAGGAAAAATGTGTCTAAAAATATGATTATAAAATAAATCAAAGATTTATTAATAGCCTATTAATAAGATTAATAGCCATATTCTATTTTGTTACGATTAAGATTTTTTAAATTCAAAAATACAATTTCCATTACTTGTAAGAATAAATTGATCTAACATGTAATTTATATATTCTTTGCATCATATATATATTCTTTGATTTGGGCTAGGTGGTCAGTTGTCTTAGTGCTAAACCATACTATGTTAGGTTGTATGTGTTGTAGGTGCAGTACATTTCTACCTTCATATTAGCATGCTTATTTTATAATATAGATACTGGATTCTATTTGTATGGGACTTTAAATCTTATAATAACTTGATTTCTGCATGGTAATTAACCAATCAATTTCATACGGTTACTTAGCGAAAGTAGCTGCCAAAATTGAGTAAATCAGGTTTTAATACTAAGATAATAATTGTGGCCAAAATAGAAAATCCTCAACTACTTGTGTAAAGTAGAGCCAGAGTTAAGTGTCGACATGAAATTTCGTTAGTTAAAGTACTCGAACAACCAACATAGGCATTGTTTGCTACGGAGAGTGAGATCCTCCATTATGTTGATGAGTTGGAAGAGGTGGCTAGTGACTTGGATGCGATGACTGGTTCTACTGCTCTCACCAAGACCGCTCGTGACACGCTCTCTACTGCTGTTGGTGGTGTCCGGCACCGGGCTGAAAATCTGCTTGAAGAAGCGAAACAAATTCATCAGTCACTGCAGGTGCTTATTATACATGCGAGGTGCAACGAAAGTATGGTTGGGGTGGGTTGGTTGGAGCTCAACTGGCATAACAGTCACTCCTCATTTCAACATGCCATATTCTACCTGATTGAGTCTACAAGCAAAAAACTTGGATATTGACTTAATTTCAGTTTTATTAATTGTATTCGTAATTAAAGTATTATTATGACACAGTGTTAAAGCTGTGGCAATCGATTGTGGGCTTGTGGCGATCTGATGAATGCCTGTGTCTACCAAATGTCTTGTGTTGAAATAAAGATAAATTATTTTATCTTTGTTTAAAACTGTTACTAATTTTAATTTAAATAAATTTTAATGGTTATTTTACTAAACTTTCATGAAGGTTGCTGCAGTAAATTGGGAAGGATTTGATCAGGAACTTGACAGAGTGACCTCACGTATATCACGTGCTGAGGCCAAATTGCAAAACTTTGATTGTTCTATGCCTGCTTCAAAGGAGAAAGCTCAATCAGCGCTCAGAAACTTTGAGGTAAAAATTGTTTCTCGTCAAATTGTTCTCGTGTTCACCATGTATTGTGTCCCAGCTGATTGAGGGTGACGTATCGAACATTGAGAGTGGGGTGAACGCTCTGCATGAAGTGTCACAATCCCTTGCCGCCACCGAGAGTGTGGGAGGACGGATGGCTGTCGGCCGATCCATCACTGGGGTGAAGCAGCGGCTTGCCAGGATGGAAGCGAGATGCAAGGAGCAACATCGGATGCTCGCAAAGAACTTGGAAGAATGGGATTTATACGATGAGGTGACGTCTTCCGCTGCGGAATCGCTTAACAAGGTTGAGGACCGACTACCACACATCCAAATGGAAAAGTGCTCCGCAAGTGAACTTGGTAGTCATAGGTAACTCTTGGAAGCTTGCTGTGTGATAAATATCTTTGTTTTCTACTCTCTGTGCTTCCAGATCTTTCTTACATTCTCTGCATGGGGAGATTGGATCAGTGAAACGGCGACTCAGCATTATTCATGATGTTGCTCAAACTATTGGGGAAAAAATAGATGACTCATCAAAAAGGGGAATTGAAAATGCGGCGCAAAAGATTGAACAAAGATGTGAAAAGTATGCGCCAACATATTGACACAAATTTTGAATGCTCAATATTACTTTGGTCGCAGGTTATTCGAGTTGACAGGCGACAAACTAAGCAGTGTGAAGGAAGAAATGCAATCTCGTGAAACACTCAACGCTGAGTTGAGGGATATGTTGGTTTGGGTGGAGGAGATGAGAGAGAACGCCGACCGAACACTCGACCTCACTCCAGCCCCAGCGCATGTGCAAGATAAAATTGACGCTCTTAAACAAGTACGCACTATTTATTTGCAATTACTTTGTATTTTTAAAGTTATTAGAACCCATTATTGCACTGAGTTCAATGTCCTTTAAGTACCCTGTTCAATGTCCTTTAAGTACCCTAAGGACACAACCAACTAGCTATGACCAGTTTTGAACCTTTAACCCTTTAGTTGAAAGGCGTCGCACTGACCCACCAAATTTATCGGTCAGACTAAAGAAACTAAAATATATCACTAAGTTATCTTTACAAAAACTTAGAAAAAAACAAACTAATTTTTCTAGATTTCAACCATCTTGTGAAAGAATGATATTTCCATTTTGTTTCTGCAGTTAAAAGAGCAACTTTCAAACAAAGAAAGTCACTTCAATGCAATATCCGAGGAACAACGGCAGAAATATCTTCTCAACTATGCTTTACTACCCGTGGAATTGTCATCAACAATTGCCAAAATTCGAATTGCTTTAGCTGCACTACATGAAGAACTTGGAAATAAGGAAAAGGTTAAAACTCATATTCCTTGTTAATAACATAAATGTTTATATTGCCAAGCCAATAAAAAGAACCACTTCAGTGTTAAGAATACAATTTTTGGAATTATTTGGAAAAATTCTGTTGTACAAATTTTAAGTTGAAAACATGTTGTTAGGAATTGGAGCAAGCTCGAAATTTACGTGAGGACTACCATGAAGAATTAATGAAAATATCAGAAAAGTTGACCAAAATTGAGATGAATCTATCTGATCCATCACCTGACCTTAACAGTTCAGATGAAAAACAAAGAGTAAGTTCTGGTTCATTAAGGGCAGGTAATCTAAGATTTCCCCCTTAATCTTTTTTGTTTTTGTTTTTACCTACGTAGAAATATTTAAGGCCATCAGTTTATAGTAGCAATGTAATAATATGGATATTTACTTTTTTAAGCTCGAGTTTTGCTTCCAGTTGATTAATTGCGAGCTGGATGAATGCCACGTGAGGTTGGTGAGTCTGGACGCTGTGGCGCAAGAAATTGTCGACCAGACCAGTCACATGGGGAGCAAGGCGTCTATGAATGCAGCTGTAAGCGCCGTGAATGATCATTATGTGAGGGTACAGGAGATGGCAGATATGCAGGTGCAACTATCAAACCAAGCATCTGTCTATCTCGATGGCTTGGATGAAATGGCTGATTTCCTGAAGGAGTGGGTTGGGAAAGCGAAAACCGCCATCGCAGGACCACTATCTGTGGTGGATTCCAAAGATGCAAAACGGCAACTAAGAGAAAATAAGGTTAGTTGTATCACTGTTGGGAAGATTTGTAACATTTATTGCTTAAGTTCGAGCAAGTTATTCAGAGTCAAACTCCTCATCTTTATAGAACTTGAGGGATCAGTTGCGTCGATTGAAAGATGAAATACTTCGGAAGCAAGAGCGACTCCCAGCTGCTCTTCCACCTGCATCGACCAACATCTTTCATCAGAAGATCGAGCGGATGTTGAAAAATTGCTCAACCGTTGAGGATAAGATCCGGTTCCGAGAAGATGAACTTGCTAAGGTTGTTTCTATGGCAACGGAGATGGAAGAAGAAGTTGCTTCGATCAGCAAGGGTGAGTATGATCACACAACATGATATCACATCACGTTGAGTTAGTATTCCTGCTAAGTCAGATGTATATATCGCTCATTACAGCTGTGGCTGAGCTTCATGCCGCATCTGCATCACCCGATGATGGGGATCCAATCCTCGAACAGATTGAAAAGAAGAGGAGGACTCTTCGGAGGCTGCAGTTGTGGAAGGAAAAGCTGGAGGATGTGAAGATGAACCATCCGTATCAACCATCCCCGTCTCCATCACCGAGGAAGAGATGTGAGTGAACGACAAGGATCGCTTGGATCAATATTAAATCTTCACTTGTTAGATGAAGATGGTGATGAAATGTACAACGAGAACGTGGAAGTTCCTAAACTAGCTCTGCACACACTGAGGGAACCGGTACATGCGGTGAAAGTTGCCGATGATCTAGAGTTGCAGATCGATGATGTTGAGATGGAGGTCACTGCTCAGCTCCTTGAGTTGGAGGGGAGAGCTCGGGACCAGGATGTTTATGATGACGAAATCGCGAAGCTTTCCGCTAAACTGAAAGAAGCAAAACGAAAATTAGATGATCTTACATATGCAAGACAACCAGGTTATTTACAAGCTTGATCATTACATTCTCTACTTTAGGATATGATATTCATGTTTATCCCCGTGAATGGGAAAACCAAGGGGGTTAACACAATAGCAACCGTCAGATCACCTCACGCCCATCGTCGGGTTACCGGAGCTATTGCAGTGTGTTGTATATGATAGACACGTTCCTTCAATTTGTTAGAACCCAATAATCCGCTGGGTTCAGGCAATGTCTGTTAAGTGCCTTGCCCAAGGACACAACCGACTAACTAGCGACCAGTTTGAATCTTTATCCTTTCGGTTGAGAGGCGTTGCACTAAACCACCAGACTAACCGGTCGGACTTTGTTCAAGTAATTAACCTGAATGCAAATCTAAAGGTTCTTCCCGTTCCTCCACCCCTCGTGATGCACGGGAACAACTCGAGGAATACAGGAGCTTGACTGAAGAAGTGGACAACTACAAGCAGCAAATTCAAGATTTGAAAAAACAAGCACAGTCTCTATGCAGAAAAGGTAGTTGTAGTATGAAATGCATTGATGCATCTTGAAGGATTAACTGTCAGTGTTTGTTAATACAGATGATAGAAGTGATGATGATGATGATTCGGAAGATGGAGGTTGGAGGGATCAACCGATTTCATCTCCGAGAGCAGCTCGAAGCATCCCATCCTCCCCACGATCATCCAAACCTTTCGAGGAAGTGGTTACCAAGGTAACCTGGAGGAAGTGGTTACCAAGGTAACCTTGGATCGTGATGGTACGCCACCAAGCGGTTTCGATGCACTCTTGCTCGCTGCCACCGCAAATGTCCCGATATCACCGAAGCGAGATGACGCAGCGTACCGGCACTACGTTTCCCCCACATCATCAAGCGCACGACTGCAGCTCACCGAGCTGCTCGATCAACAACTCAACGACGGATCCCTCACATCCAGCCCCGTACTTTCCCCACAACCTGCTACATCCAGCAAATCAAGTCAGTTTAATCTCATACAAACTACAAACTTGATTATTTCTTCCCCATGCATTCCATTAATATGAAGTAATGGCCCTTTTATACATATTTGATTCTGGCGCTACCGAAGACCTTTCCATACTATTGTATTATATTATAATAAGGGTATTTGAACATTTCTTCCCCACAGACTTATCTTCATGCAGTACCAGCTCATTGCTATCTGCCAGTCTTGCTGAGGTGGGGATGGTACTGATGTCACCCGAACCTCCCTCTACAATGCCCACAGTGGAAGAAGAAACAAGAGGTTAATATTTCAATACATTTTTCTCATGACAGGATAGACTGGTACTGAACATTGTCTGAATGTTGTGTTGATGCAGAATTTGAAACTCCGGAACCAGTTGCTTCCAGCACTCCGTATCCACTCACACGAGGGCGGAAGAGTTCATCGGAATCCCCGCGTGGAAAAGTTGCGCAACTCGATCAGTCGTGGAGCAAATTGAAAGATCAGGTGGAATCATCTCAACATTACATAATAACTTGTTTTTAATTCAAATTGCTCACAGTTGGGCCAACAAGCAGACTCGCTACTTCTAACATTGAAAGACCACGATGATTTACAAAGTGAGATACAAGCAGCAACGTCAAAGTTGGATCACTTTCAAAATCGCCTTGACGAAAGCGATCGCATCACCAATCTAAAAACAATGTTGGATAACACACAGGTTTGTTTGAGCTTAGTATGTTGGGCATCATAACTTTTTATATATTTATTACTTATATGTGATGTGCATTTATTCCAGGAACTGCTAGATGACATCAACTTGTTCATACCGAAGTTAGAGAATATAGAGCGGAGAGTTCGCTTCCTGGCAAAGGAGGATGCGGGCCGAGATGCGTTCAATGCAGCGGTATCGGTGCTCTATGATAGATGGGATACTGTGAGAATGCAAACCACATCTAAACAAAATGCCGTTGAGGTGAATTCTATTATCCTTTAGTCATGGAATACACTGTGAATATAACTTTTTGTTGAATTTCTTGTCTTCATTGTTAAAATACTCTATTACCATAATGGCTTTTGTCCAACCGGCTAGTCTGGTGGTTTAGTTTTCAACCGAAAGGTTATAGGTTCGAAACTGTTCGCTAGCTAGCCGGTCGTGGGCAAGGCACTTTACGGACATTGCCTGAACCCAGAGGATTAATGGGTTCTACCAAATTCAAGAAACGTGTCTATCATATACAACACACTGCAATAGCCCTCGTGAACCCCACTATGGGCGCGAGGTGATCTGGCGATTGCCCGTGTGATAACCCCCTTGGTTTACCCATTCACGGGGATAAACATGAATATCACATCCTAGCCTAACTTCATTGTTCAAATACTTACTTTATTACCGTAGTGGCATGAAGATATATAGTGAGTTTGATCAAAATCTTCAGATAAAGATCCTTGAAGAGGAACAATACAAGAGGATGGTGCAAGCGTACCGAGCTGAGCTCGATCAAGTATCGCAGTGGATGGTGAAAGCCAAGCATCAACAGGGGAAACCCCCATCAGTGTCCGAATCCTCCCGCCCATCGTCGGCCAATTCCTCGACTGTTTCAAGCAATATGACCGCTGTGCACATGCACCTGAAGAAATGCAGGAACACTGTCGTTGATATTGAGAGGAAACTCAGATTGTTGTCGGAGTTGGGCGGTAAGTTTCACATTGTTTGCTGCTTTTACATATGTTTAGTTTATTTTTTTTAATATACCCTTGATTGAATGGGACAAATTTTTCTTAGATAATTTTACTCAAGTTCACAGCAGACTAAACATATCTCGTGCAACCGAGGTATCCGGTATGTGTCAAGCTTACTTACAATATAACTTAGCAGACATCAGAATAATTAGTTGCATCATACTAATATTCCAATCATAACAACAATAACCAGGCAAATCTGTTCGTCGTCGAACATTGTCTGTGACATCACAATCATCTAATGATGACTCAGCGCGATCAGCTTCAACTGTGACGTCATCAAACGTAGCAAATTCGCTTCATTCGCTGGATGTTGTCACATCCCGCTGTAGAATGCCGTCTTCCACTTCTGGTCTGCCCAGTTTGAAAGACTTGATTTGCGGTGAATAACCAACTAACAACCATGCAGTTTAGACTTGCGTAGTTCTAGTTTAAGTTGCTGAGTTTGTCAGTGATAGAAATGTAGTAAGTATATGCGAGCATGATCACAATAAGCCATTCATTACATCACAACATCATGATGTCATCACCACGAGTGCAGCTCAACAGTCAGCATGGTTTGCCTCAATTATATCAGGATCTCATACCAGCACGTTGTGTGTCATTAACAATCTTCCAGTAGGTTGGATAACTTCACTAACTTATGGATCATACTCACCAACCTAATTAGTGGTTTTGGGGCATGTGTGCTTCTTAATTTTTCACGTGGAACTGAAGTGTTAATTTGTGGCTTTCACCTCATTTTGTGATGATATGAAAACTCATGATATCACTATGCCAACAGAGCGGAGTTCAATGCTCACGATACCCGATGAAGATGGGCAGGCGTTGCTCCAGCAGCTCGACGAAGTCAAAGATGATCTGATGGAGCTGCAGAAGATGACAAAGGACAGGGAGAAGACATTACAGGTTTCATCTGTGTAATTGTTGTTTTCTCCGTTCAAAAACTAAATTTCAGTTGGATATAATTTTATCCTAAACTAACCACAACAACATGCACGCTTATATGTAAGGAAGAGTTAATCATAAAGTATTCTAAAGATTTGCAGTATGATAATTCCCACCGTCGGGTGAACGGGGCTATTAGAGTGTGTTGATATGATTGAGACGATATATCAGTTGTAACAAAATCCATTTATCTACTGGATTTAGGCAATATCCGCTAAGTGCTTTGTCCAAATACACAACTGACTAGCTTTTAAGTAGTTTCAATCATGCAACCATTCAGCTAAAAGGTCACACACTCACCCACCAAGCGACTCTGTCCAATGTCACCTTTGTAAAATGACACAACTTACCCAAACCCACATTCCTAATGATAACCAACATCCACCAGAACGCACTGGATTTGAATAATAAATCGGAGGAAGAAACCCCGATGAACATCGACGATTGGCTCGACTCTGTCCAGGTATTAATTTCATTCTGATAACAAGTGGTGTGAGCTGCCATGTTGATATTTCCACAGTCTGGGATTGAAACGCCGACCGCCTTGCAACGTCGCCTCTCCACCGAGCTCCTTACTCACCAGGAGGATCTCGAAGATGTTGTGAGAGCTGGAGGAAGGAGCAGATCGATCTCACAAGATTCCTTTCAACTGCGTAAGCAACAAGTTGCATCATCCGCTTGTATCATCCTAATAATCATTGAAATACCCAGAGAGCAGCTTGTCTACTGTCCCTGAGACTCACGATGATACAAATTGGGGGAAATTACGAGACGATTTTGAGCGGAAAATGAACGAATCAAACGAAGTTGCAAATTTAACATTTACCCAGAAAACTTACATGACACTGGGCTATGCTCAAGATTTCGGTCATCAGCCAAATATTCAGCAAATTATTGTAAGTATCTTGTGGATTAGTGTTTTCTTTTTTTTACCTGTAGTTTTGTACGATACCAGGATCATCTGAAGGAGATAATGTTACAATGGAAAGATTTGGACAGCAGTTCCAACCACACAGATATCAACCAACAGTCGCAAGATGAGATGAAGGTATATATATTTACTTCATGTTTGTTAAAATTGACATGATAATTTATTCTTTAACAAATATGAAATTATTAATAACTGTATGATTATTTATGTCAAAAAGCTTTTACAGTTGTCGTTTTTTCCAAATTTTCCTGTTTTCATGCGATTAAATTTGTTTCCTTGTATAATAAATTCTAAAGAACAGCTAAGAGAATAAAATTCCATATTAAAACTAAGCTTCAAGAGTAATTTTGTTTATCAAACATAACAATAAAAATGATTGTCCTTAGAACTTATCTGATTGGTTGAGTAGTATTGAATTCAATATGTTGCTTCCTGATTGGTCGATCGATGTGGATAATCGGATTTTGCATGAATTTGATCTCGTTTCAAAACTATTGGAGCAAATGAAGAAACATTGCAAAGAGGTGAAAATCAGTTGTTTCATTTATTGAATATCCTAGCAGTTTAAACAGTATGAGATCTGTTCAAAACGGAATTGGTAAATCTAAAACTTTTTTAGTTTTCTGGAACCAACGTGTTGTCAAAAAACAAAAGCAACATTAGTAGATGTCTATGTTGTCTTGGAAACCGAATAAAATCACTAAAGCGACAAGTTGAAAAATATCACAAGGAATCACAAAAGCGAAAAACAGATTGGAGAAACGTTCAGGTTACTTTATAATATTCATTCTAACTGTTTATTTTAATACACAAACTTTTTATATGGATGGTATAACTATACCGTGAGTTTGTTTAACCCGCCATTCGATATCTGTGATATCTTTGTGATGTCAATTTATGTTTATCCTAAAATATTTGCCTCAGAGTGACACATCTATAAAGTAAAGATTAATTAAGTTGCATTTTAACAGTTAGAACAGATTGCTTGTGTTTATCCTTAGACACGGAAAATACAAGGGTGGTTTTAACACAGGTGATCGAAAATGCTGTGTGCCCACAGTCTGTTACCTCATCTATTACATTATGTTAAATAGGATGAAGAAATTACTTTAGATTTAGTTTAACCATCGAACCAATGGTTTTCAACGGCATCCATTATGCGTTTGGCTGAAACACTCAACCAAACTAAATTATGTAGCAAAAATTATTTAAGAACTAAAATCGGAATTTATTTCAGGTTGAACTGAAAGTTCGATTATCAAAATTAACCTCAATTGAAAATGAGATAAAACATTTATCTCAACTTCCAAGTGAAGTTAGGATGGAAAAACTGGATCATTGCAGGGTACAAATTAAAAATCTAAACTTGGAAGGCATAATATTTGAGACAAAACAGGTAGGATGATATAAATGTGATAAATTTTGTGTCTAATTTGTCCCTAGTATTTCGTGAACTTTTCCTAATGTATTGATTAAGTGATTCAGATTACATTTGTAAAAAGTAAACCTGTTACTATTCATTAAGGTATTGGTTGTTATATGAGGCAATTACTTAAATGTATAAACGAGACTAGCAGTACAATCAGGCACCTCCACCAGATTGGTTTTGGGATAGGGGTATTTTTCCCAAACTTTTTTCAAATAGAATCGCATGATTAAAAGAGACTAGTGAAAATGTAACTTGTACATATATAGTCATAGAACATAATGATATGTGTAGGGTGCTTATCTATATTTATATACATTCGATGATGCGATAACAATCTAGTTCTAGCATGTTAAACGTTTTTTTAATTCCTTAAACATATAAACCAATAAAAAAAAATTCGAAATTTTTGAAATATTTCACCACAAAAGCTATACCCTTTATCAATCACATTCATGATATTAGTGTCCTAAGTATTTTTTTACAGTTTGCCTTTTTGGTCTTGGGTTGTTATCTCTATAATATTCAACTTAGTCATAATGTGAACAAATTAAACACTTTATTCCAATATATTATGCCTTAAACAATTCCGATATTTCCCCAGTTTGCCATGAGTGGATTCCCCCTGCACGCCAAAGATACCTGGGAAGTATTGCGCAAACAACGAAGTTTATCTGACACAATGAACTCACTGGTGTGTGAGAGTGATACTGAACAAACCATCAAACCTATCTGTAACAAGGTACTTGCTTATTTGAGATTTTTTATCTGTTCTTAACCCACTTTTATTCAGACAATATCGGATTTTGAAGAGCTTTTAAAAACAATGTCATTGAAAACCAATATGGAAGATTCTGTTGTCCAAGAGGATTTGAAAGCTAAGCTTCAATCGTACAAGGTTCGCTTTTAATTTATTGTGATAAATCAGCAAATACATGCACAGATTGTCTAACAAATTGATCCAGCATTGTAGCTCATTCGACAGTGTAGTAGGATAATACCTGGGGGTGCCATATTCAAAACCAACCACCAGGCTTTCACATTTCTTTGGCCAGGAAATTAAATTATTTTTTCAACCTAGTCCACAGATAGGGAGTGTTTATATTTGCAATTAACATACGAAAACAACACTACATTTAGTCAACCAAAATGTGGGCATCGAATAGTACCATCTGATTCCTCTAGAATTCATATTAATGTTATCTTGCAGAGGTTATTGAAAGAAGCCGCAGAATATCGACTGAAATGTGAAGAATGTGCCAGAATATTTCCCCAACATATCGATGGTGGTGGGAGGGTGAAACTAGATCAACTCATGCAGGATCATGCTGAGATTGGAAAACAATTGAAGCATAAATGTGCTACGATGGAATGTATAATACAGGTGGCCTATCTTGGTTTTTGTATATTTAGGTAGTATATTGACTAATTAATATATTTTTTATATCGTTTTTCATAACTCAAATTGAGCTTTGACTGCTTTTCAATCTTTAACTCAGTTTGCCAACAAGTTCTAATGAATAATATGAAATAAAATGTAAATGCAGGATGACAAGATTCTCACTAAAGTTATAAATGATTGAAATTGTCGATTAACATTTCCTTCCACCCAGGATTTATTGAATTTGGAGGATGAGGTGGCTCCTGTTATCTCGGATCTTGACGACATAGAGGCTTCATTTTCTTCCACTAATGGTGCAAGTGATGAGGGGAGGATCGAATTGCTTCATCAACTCTCCTCCAGATTAAGTGAGGACCAAGAAGGTAAAGAAAAGTTTCCATTGTTCCGGCGTTCATTAAGTTTGTTCTGTGCAGCTTTGCAGGAAGGATTGAAGACCTGCAACAACCAACTTGGCAAAGCAGAATGCTCAATCGTGGAATCAAGATTGAAAGAAACTTCAGAAAAATGTCTGAAGGTTGCAACAAAGGTTAATGTGGAGTTACGCAACTTGCACTCATTTAATCAAACTTCAACTAAGTTTGAGTCGATGGTGTCCCAATTGAAAAATTGGATTGAGAAAAGTTCCCCAAAGGTCGAAGATATTTCTAGGATGTTGCAAAAACTTGGCTGGAAGACCAGGTAGTTTGGTCTTGCATGTATCAAAGGCTGGTTTGGTAACAAAACCTTTTAATTTTCCAGCCTTGAAAAGTTGACCTCGTTAAACTTGGAGCTGCACCGCGCAAGCATCACATACGACAGCGTGATGGCACTTGGTGATGAATTGAAGTCTTCTTCGCACTCTAAAGTGGATGAATTGCATAGAAAGTTGGAGAAATTGAAAGAAATATGGTGTGCAATGGAAGCAAGCAGGACACATTTGGAAAAACAAATATTCAAGGTGTGTCTATAATGTGGCTGTGGTGGGTGGCTAGTTTGCAAATGTTTTTAATGTGAAATTTGAATGTAGAAACAAACTGACGAGATGTCGATATCTGACTTGGCAACACTGCTCTCTGAATGGATTTTCACTGTGAACACTGTTTTCGACCGTGAAAAACTGGCTGGGTATGATGTGGTGGGAACGGATGCTTTGAAGGACCAACTCGTCATATATAAGGTACTTTGACCTAATGATGGTGGGTTTGAATCTCCAACCAAGTATGCTTTGCAGACTTACCAAGCTGAGATGAGATCACAACAATTTCTCATCGATTTCCTTCAATCAAGTGTTGCATCACAAGGGAAACGTGAGGTGGAAAGCATACTGAGGCAGTGGACACTGCTTGTTATCAGGGTGAGATGTTCAAACTCAGTGACAAAGAATGTTAAAGTATCTGGTAATGTAAGAAAGGGAGGATTTCTCATGTTTATCCAAGAGTTCAAATAATTCAGACAGCATCCGGTCCATTAAAGCAGTGGACCAAAGCAACATCCGAAAGTGCATTACCAAAGCCACAACTGCCCAGATGATGGTTCTCACCTAATTTCGTTTTTTTAACCTTTAGGCAGAGAGTTCTACAAATAAGCTAACCAACTGGAATAAATGATATTCAAATAAGAAACTACAATGTTGTTGATTGTCCACAAATCTATTTCTGTATGCTAACGTTGGTCTTATTGCTTCTGGTATTACTAATTAGTTTTAAATCGATTGAATGGAGATAAAGTGATGTACCCACAGCATATCAGTACCTTCATCTCATGCCCTCATGTGTTTGTTGCTTGCAGGTGACTGAAACTTTGACTCAGTGTGAAGAGGAGTACGTCAAATGGGAGCTCCATGAGAATGAAATCAAATCAATCCAAACATGGTTGGATGATCACCTTACTGTAAGTTTATTATGTTTATATAACTTGGTATCGTTTTTATGTTTTTGTTGATTTTACCAGGTCCTGAATAACGAAATATCTATGAAACTGGGATCTCCACTAGAGATGAAAGCCAAAGTATCTGAAAAAGTGAAATTTGAAGCGAAATTAAAATCCAAGTATCGTCAAATTGTGAAGCTGGAAAAGGAATACAAATCGTTGGTGTTTGATAAAAACTGCGATTTTAAACGAGCCTCCCCTGAACCTGGTCTTGGAAGTTCAAGTCTGGGAGAGCTGCACCAATCGTGGACTGTGTTGGAACATTCGCTTGTTTGTGTGCGAAAGGAACTTGACAAGTCCATGGCATTGTGGGAAAGGTGGGTGATTCTGCTATTTTGTCCCCGTGTAAGGCAAACCATGGTCGATGTCAGATCAACTTGTGCCCACTGTCGGGTTTAAGATATTGTAGTACTTTATATATTAGTTATACTATAATGAATCACAGCAACATTTTTCCTTTTAAAGTTTAGAATCTACAATGAGCTGATCACTAAGAATATGTTTGTATAGAATTAGGTGTATGTATCAGTTGTGGTAACAATCGCCACACAACTGTGGTGATTTACATTGCCCAAGGGAACTAAATAGCGCACAATTCTTGGACAGTCAGCACTTTCCTCGGCACAACTACCACCCTTATTCTTTACACTGGTGGCTGGGTATTTAATGTTGGGTGAAATATTCTAATTTTTTCCTAGTGTACAAAAAAAAGAATGTTGTTTTAATATTAAATCTATGAACTGACCTCTATGTTAACTCAGATACCAATCTGCTGAGAATACCGCCATTTTTCATATACAAACTGCTGAGTCAGCTTTGCTGGATGATGACTCATCACTTTTGAATATCACTGCCAGAATGGAAAAACTTAATGGTGAGGATAGGATAGGATATTCATCTTTATCCCCGTGAATGGGAAAACCAAGGGGGTTAACACACGGGCAATCGTCAGATCACCTTGCGCCCATCGTCGGGATACCGGAGCTATTACAGTGTGTTGTATATGATAGACACGTTCCTTCAATTTGGTAGAACCCATTAATCCGCTGGGTTTAGGCAATGTCCGTAAAGTGCCTTGCCCAAAGACACAGCCGACTAGCTAGCCACCAGTTTCGCACCTACAACCTTTCGATTAAAAGGCGACGCACTCAACCGCTACACCAACGGGTCGGACGATGAGATATTGATTAGTTTGGTTTACACTTTAATAATCAAAAACATTTGTTCCGCAGTTGTTCAATACAACCTTCAACGGCAGAATCTGCAAATCCAACTTCTGGCAGTAGAAGCAGATTGTATTATAACACGCTGTCATGCCAACGCAGCAGATCAAATGAAAAAACGTCTTGTTAATGTAGAGACCAAGTGAGCCAAATATTAAGTTTTTACATCACATTTAATTAATCAATAGTTTGAACTTACAAAAAATTATAAAAAAAATAGTTATAAAATAAAACAAATTTGTGTCATTGTATATAATACTGGATATCCAATACTTTAAATGTTAACCTTACAAACTTTCCCCTTTCTTAAAGGTAACAAACACAACCATCAGATTATGTTGGCTTACTGACTTGATTGTGTTGAATTGGAAATACAAGAGAGATAATGCAGTAGATTTTAACCAAATAATATAATGAATTTGGGGAACGTCTCCAAATTCACTTATTCAAGCACACAACCAACTAGTTTTCTACTATTATTTCAGGTGGAACGATGTAACAACCCAACTGTCATCACGTGTGTCTGATCTACAATCTGCCTCCCAACTCTATAATGAGGTGAATGAAGAATCAGCGTTTATTGAGGAAAGAACTAAAGCGCTGAGATTAAAACTTCAACAAATGAAGACGACAGAATCAATTGTCACTGACCCGAACGAGACATTAATCATTGCGGAGGTACTTTATAACAGCGATAGCTAACCTGAAGTGATATACTTGTTTACAATGTTGATTTATAGATAGTAGTTAGCAAAAGCTTTAGAACTTTTATTAATCTGAAATAGTCCTTGATTGTATTCTGCACATTGGAAATATTATTTTGCTGAAGTGTTGTAATACGACCTCATGTTTACAGTTATCTTATATCATTAACTTTCATTTTAAATTCTCCTAATATTGAAATTCTCAGAGCCTTGTGGAAAACACTGAAGCAATAACAAAGAAATTTGAAGATTTGAAAACAATTCAAGCTCAATTAAGCAAATTGCATTGCAATGGTCTGGCAATGAAGACATACGTACAATGTATGAGACTTGCGAGAATGGTTGATGGGCTAACAGATGACGTACATGGTATGTTTTCACGAGTTAATCAGTTGGCTCCACTTGCTGAGAAGTTCATGGACAAACTTGGATACTTGGAGACGTGGCTTGCTGACTTTGTGTTCGATGGTGATGATTTGCCACCGGGGGAGCTGGGCGCGCTCGAGGTAAAATTAATTTTCATAACAAATTTGATATTTATGGTTATTGCGACCAATACATGTATCGAATTACATACAAAACCGATCTTAGTGACAAGTCATATTTGGATTAAAACTTATATCGGCAAAAAATAATAAAAGCAAGTTTTTCTATGTTAACATTCAGCAAGTATAATAATATTGTTCCAGGTTAAAATCGAGAATTGCCGAGCTCGATTGCAAGCGTTCAAAGCTTACAGTGGAACCATTGATCACGTCAACGCACTGTCATGTGACCTGCCACTGGGGGGAAATCATATCACTCGATTATACAATCTCAATCTCAAGTGGAAGGAAACATTGAAGAATACTGTTGTTGAGTAAGTGTTTTCATGGGAGACTTCAGATAACTACTTGATTAAAGTTGACTTGATACTTCGAAGCAGAGTGCATAAAGTTGTTTAAAGACAAGATACTAGCTTTATCTGTTCTGATTTTCTGGAAAATTTTCATGATCAGCACATTTTCCTTTTATTAATCACAGCTTACTGATTGAAAATGTAATATTTTATTTCCGCAACGTCACTTATGAAAATGGAAAATTATAAAACCGTTTAAACTTAAAATTGTTTCCAGGTTTGCGGATGTTCAACGAGCATTGCTTGATCAATTGAAGTTCGAAGATCAGTGTGAAAGTTGGATGTTGTTTGTGACTCAAAGTGAACGCAGTTTGGTAGCAGATGTTGCATGCTCCTATGATGGATTGCTTGAACAAGCCAGGTTTAATTTGAGTGCTTGTCAATGTGATTATATAGAAAACGGTATAGATAATTAGAGATGGCAATAATTTTCATTTAGGCCTTCTTGTTTATATGAAGTAATATACTAAACATAATCATAAACTGTGTGTTTAGGTCATACGATTTGCTTTTAATTGAGAGCGGTGCGCGACAACAGTTGCTTCGTTCGATTATAAAGACCGGAAACAAATTGATCAATAGTGGAGCAATTGAAGGGTAAGCAAAATAATGCACCTTATGTTTCATTACTTTCACGATTTCTATTTTAGCAGTGAGGTATTACAAAAGTTGAGTGGACTTGCAGTACAGTGGAAATCAGTGTTGATCAAGGCACGACGGAGACAGACAGTCGTTCATGCAGCTTTGACTTTATGGACTGAATACCAGGATGAAAATGATAAAGTTGTATCATTGTTGTTCACCACTACATCTGTGTATGGGTTGGCTGCTCATGCAGTCAATACTGTTAAGTGCAACCACAATAAACTCCTGGTGAGTGTGGGGTAGTACTAATTTATTGCTTTCTTAGGATAGGATAATTATTATCCCTATAAATGGTAAAACGCAAGGGGTGTTAACACACAGGGAGTCGTCAGATTACCTCGTGCCAAACGTCAGATTACTGGAGCTATTGTTGTGTGTTGTGTATCATTAAAATGTTACTTTAATTGGTCAGAACCAATTAATTTAATAAGTTCAGGCAATGTTTGCTACATGCCTTGCCCAAGAAAATAGCCAACGAACAAATGAGTTTCGAACCTCAAATCTTTGATTGAAAGGCAACACACCAATCCACAATGCTAATCTTTGGGACTTCTGCTATTATTACTACCACAGCAACTGTTAACAAATATAATTGGTTTCTTGTGAGTTTGCATCTGATAATGTTTGATGCAATTACAGACACTGGAGGAAAAATTGAAACAATCTTCATCCAAAATATCGGGCTTGAGTCGTGGTGTGGTGGCGCTATCTAGTGATGACTTCCATTCCAGACTATGTGAGGATATCACAACCAAACAAAATAAATTAAACGAACAAATCAAAGCTCTAAAAATTAAGAGGTAATTCAACCAACAAGTTATCTGATTGTTTTAAATACTTTCATAATGGTCATGCTATCTTAAACTTAGGTTTTTAAAACACGTCCCTAATAATTGTACTGCGTGACACTGCGGTTCTAGTTTTGCATTGGTCACTGGCCAGGCAGGATCACTACACTGTGTAGCTCATGGGTAAAGGTTCCAATCAAGCTTGCCATGTTTTAACTAATTCAAAGTGACTGGGTTAAAATAGCCGAAATGACAAATACGAAACGCAATGAACTAGCTCTACAACTAGACTGTGGACATATACATGAAACGTCACCTATATTATACAGTATTATTTTAGTTTTGTTTGTTTTTTGGTTCCAAGATTAAAACATGCAACATAACCTTTTATAAAAAATTAAAATCTTACAAAGGACGGCAAAACGACAGGCGTTAAAACAAGTTTATAATTCTCTCAATTAATTAGTCTGGGTATCGTTAGATGAGGCCACCAAACATACAAAATCCATTTCATTATATTTTTACTAATAAAGGAAGCAGATGTCGGAATTCCTGCTGACTTGGGATGAATGCGAATACGGGGTTGATGACATGTTGCGACTGCTGCATGAGACCAGGATCCTCCTTAATGAGAAGATTCCATCCGAGCATGAGAATCTTCATGCCGACCTCATCCGATGCAGGGATCATGAGATCATGTTCGAGATGAACCACGTGAAACTCGATCAAATTTCTGCGTGGTTTGGGAGGATAGCTGGTGACTTGGAATGTCCGGATACCGAATTATTGCGCGGACGAGTTGATCTTGTGCGAACTTTGTGGAATGAACTGCTCCGTGAATCCTCACAACGAAAGATGTTCGTAGAAAATAGGTGAGTTTGTTGTAATACATTGGACGTTAATTATAACAATGATATTTGTTTATTAAGCTTAACTTAGATCGAAATTATTAGCTGATCCATTAGATTTGTTTACAAGGCACAAATCATTGCTGGACCCAGTGGTTAACAAAACTACATAATATTTCTATCGCATACAACATACTGCAGTAGCTCTGTTAAGCTGGTGGTCGGCACGAGGTATTCAGATGATTGCCACTGAAACAATATCCCTGCGTTTTCCCATTTACTGGGATAAAAATGCTAATTCTATATCCAATTCGTCAGAATACAACTTACTCACAGTCCGTTATTAAACTGAATCATACAATTACATAATATGTGAAGAAAATACTAGTTTGTTTTTACATTCGTTCAGTATACTCGCATTCGCATATTGACTTTGGAAAACACACAGATTGAAAGAGTGGGGCGAATTTGATGAGCGATATCGTGACTTGTGTGACTGGTTGAGCGATATTGAAACCAAGGTTTCCACGGCAAGTGACTGTTCAATCGATGACCTCGTGCATGAGTTGCAACAGGTGAGTTGATGTGTGGATAGTGGACTTGCAATGTGTATTTGATTGTATTGCGTATATTTTAGTCTTGTTTTCAATACAAATATTTAAAGAATGTGCAAACGCGTGTGCACAATTCAATAGAGCAATCATATTACTAGACTTTCCACATACACACGCTCGCAGGTCGGTAAAACGTTGATTGGGATCAAACCCACCATCAGTCTGTTGTGGCCTTCGTAGCGTGGGTATTCGCGTGTTACCTGTGTGTTATATAAGTGAAAAAACAGCTTGTACCAAAATCATTGAAAATAACCAAGAAAATAAATCTGTCAGAAAAAAATGCGAATCTGTTAGTATGGTACTTGATCAAACGAATTATAAACGAACGAAATTTAAAACTGGAAGTTCCTTACACCGTTGTAATGCAACTAAAGACTTTGTTGCCTATACAGTGGTGCGATTCGCAACCAGTATAACTTGCGCTTACTCGACAGACATACCTCGATGGTATGACTGAGAAGAGTGAGAAGTTGGGAGAATTGGCAGCTAAACTTGAAACAAACAGAAAGGGAAGCGGTCGACCAGATGCTGATCAGTTGAAGGAAAAGTTGAAGAAAGTCAACACACGGTGGCAGTATTTGGAAAACATGGTTTCTGGGAGGTGAGGCAAATTGTTGGTATTTGTTACTTGGGAAATACATGATACAAATATATGGTCATAATGGTACGCATTAATTGGTATATTTTATACCTATTGGGTGCTTGCTTAAAACGCTGATTGGTATATTAGAGGCATTTTCAATGCTGTGGAATATGATAAATATAATAAACTATTTAAAGGGTCTAGGAATGGGTTTATATTGTAAGCAAAGATGTGTTCTATCAAATACAAGTCTGACAGCAGAACGGAAGTATGTGCATCTATGTAACTTGGTCATTGCGTTGACTACATATAGACGTCATAACCATTTGGTGGATGATATCTAGAAAATGTTAAACTAGCTCATTTATACGTGGACTATAAGTACATACACAAACCCCGTCAACCAATCAAAATGTTCTTTTACTTCACGCCATGGCAGGCCTACTTACTACATTATCGTGTAAATGACAGTGTTATGTAAATTCATCATCAGCTACAACAATCCATCCGATTTTTATCCGTGTTGTATTGCTGAACCGTAGCTGTGGTAATTAGGTGTCCACCGAACATGTGCTGCATACGTGATAGGTTTATTACCTTTAATTTGTGTACAATAGCCATGTTTGTAAAAAGTCCTGACCAGTACCCATGGACATACGGGTATTAAAGACACAAACTGAAGAGATACTTATTTGCCTAGCTATAACTGAAAAGTTCCCGCAAAGTAATTATCGGGCGTCCTCTAAAACTAGTGGTTAATGGGTCGAACGAAAACAATAGTACAAACCTCTCAATCATCTAAGACCACAATAGCTCTTATACTCTGGTGATTGTCCGTGTGATAACGCTTATGCGTTTTGTGATAACGTTTATATGGATAAATCTGGTGATTGCCCGTGTGATAATTTTAAAAAGTGTATATAAATTTTCTACGTTGGACCCGTTGTTTTATTTTTTTACAATAGACAAATTTAAAATTATGTTAAATAGTTCTTAAACTCTAATGTTGTATTAATAATTTATACACAACTACACTTGTATGACTCCAGCGATTTGGTTGCAGGGCGAAGAAAATCACTGAGACGGTGGCTGCTGTCAATCAGCTCGATTCAAGTATGAACAACTTACGCGATTGGCTGAATCAAGTTGAAACGTCACTCGGCCAAGCAGTCGTGCATGACAGGTGTTCAAATGATGACGTAAAGGCGCGACTGCAGGAACAGCAGGTTGGTTATATTTATTATTAGTTGTCTCTTTATTCTTTTGTTAACGTGGCGGAGGTTTTAATGAGTTTGGGGAATATAGTGGGATACAGGTTCATACACGAGTTTTGCTTTTGTATTACACTCGAAAGCACGCGGCATGATGTCATGGCAGTGTAGTGGACCAAGTCTGCGCTACGGCATAGTAAATTTCTAATTCGATTTCAATCGCACTTCGCTATGCAAGATTTGTTGCCGTAAATATCCGGTGACGTCAGCTCGAGCGATATCAGTTGGTTTCGCGCCTCTCTGTTTTCGAAGAAGGTTTTTCTCCCCTGGGACTTTAGCCATCGATTAGTCTCGAGAGTCGGCGTCAGGCTGCTTGCATTGAGACAACTGCATAGTTTTCAGCTTATTTTGCAGCTCAGCGCTAATGAGGGACAGCTGAACCAAGAAAATGAGCAACGAAACTTGTTTGTACAGAATATCAGAAGCCTATACAGTTGTAAACGAGTAAAATGAAAAATATCTCTATTCTGTTTGTCAATGTAAAATATAGTGAAAGCAATGTGGCAGTGTTTCGAAGTTTGATGCTAATTAAGCTCAATGCTTGTTTAGTGAATCGATCTTAATATCATGAAACTGCCGTATACCATTCGAACCAATTTAGATTAAACTAATGGAAATTTACGGCCGACTTGCTTCAAACTTTTGATAAAATATTTCAAACTTGTGTGCCTTCTTTGCGCCTGAGTGGTCTTCAGATGACGTAATTCTAAGATATACGAGATGTGATGTTGTACAGTTCGCCACAGAGCTCTGTCCTGTTTTCATTTAATTGTGCATCCGCACACGGGATGTTAGAGAATCATGCTTAACCAGATGCCAGACAATTAAGCTGCAAAGCAGAGACAATGCAAGTTAGTAGTTGGCAGTCAGAAATACTGCAGTCAGAAGCTGGCATTGTGCCATGCAGTTGTTATGTTGTGTTGAGTAGTATCGACCAATTATACGCTAGTTTGTCTAGTTTAATATCGGTTCGTTGGCTTTGTTATTTAGTAATTCCCTTGATGCTACTATAACCAATTCTCGAAAATCAGTAATTAATAATACTGCTTTACTGCGTTTGTCCATTGAATAAGATTTCCCGAGTCAACATAAACGTTGTTGATAAAAATGAGGTCTCATGTTAACCACATTTAACTTAGCTCGCCCCAAGCGGTGTAAGATGTCGTACATAAAGCAAGGAATGTGTGGAATGTATGATCATTTCAATCAACATTAACATTAAGTCGTGATTTGCATCATAATGCAGTGTTTGATGCGAACACTGTAGCAGTAGTTATACCGCGTATTTTAGTCTATGACGTATTACAAATAGCATGCCTAATAGTAATAGACAACGTTTAATCGAACGCCTCATAGTTTCCGTTTGTCATAGTTCTATTATAACGCACAGACCGTTCATCACACGTGGTTAGAAAGGCAGTCTAATATATATAAAAATGTGAGTTATTTATCTAAACGTAGGCCACTTTTGTGCATCACACTTAAACAGAAGTAACCGGGAAATGGTATAATAACGAGAAAAACAATTCCTAACTTTGTATGATGGTGACTGCTTTTAATCAACTATTATTTGCACATCTCTTAAAAATTGAAGTTGTTACCAGATATTAGTTACTAGTTGACCCTCACTGTATTGTGGCTACATGTTTAATTTATAATGTTCAGTCCGGAATTTTACGACAAGCAAGCTGATTACATTGGCTCCTTGCACGAGGCGCTGGATATAGCTGCGAACAATGGTCAAGACCAACCACTTGACCCGAACTCCGTGCTAAGAGTTTGTTCAAGTTGCATGAAACCCCAATTGTTTCTCGGCACCGTGCAGAACGATCCAACCACCCCTACACGTTCCCTCAATTTTGAGGAGTCAGCGGAAGACGGTGGCAAGTCTGTAAAGTCGAGTACAAAAGGAGGGACTTATGTCACCGCCGTGATGAACACGTTACTCACAACTAGATCGCCAAATTCGAAATATTCCGACTCCAGTCACAGCGAATGCGACGACCGCGCCGACCTCAACCGCAGCGAACCAGTTGCGTTTTCCCCCAAACAGAACTTCCTGAAGCGCAGGCCTTCTATGCGGGCCGAGCGATCCATGCTAACCTCATCAAGAGCACGGAAATATCGATCTCCGGGTTTCCAGGCGTCGCCGATTCCCTTCCGATCCCGACTTTCCACATCAGCTGCTTCCATCCGAACGGTGGCGGTAGAGGACAAATATAATGTGCAGCAAGCATATGGAGAGCCAGGAACTAGCATGGGGAGGTCGAATGAGAGTACGTCTATCGTCGATTCCGGGCGAAAGCGAGTAATTTCCCACGAAATGTATTATAGTCTCTCTCCATTATTGTTGGATGGTTCATTATTGTCGCATGATGAAAGGACTGCTGCAGTTTTGAAAAATTCCACGAAATCAATTTCAACGAAGTCTACAAAGGAAAAAGAACAGGCAGAGAACTCATCGTTGAACGATTCGTCGAAGTTATTGGAACTCGAGGACTTGCAGGACCGAGTGGACTCACCGAAGCATGACGATATAAGTGAAGCCTCAACAGCGTCTTCAAGTGGTACTCATCCGGAATATTTCTCGGTTATTAGGAAATGTGGCCAAGTCAACCGAGTTGACAGCCATCGACGTCCCAAACCCGACTTAGAAACTCCTATGGAAGACGGGATTGTGTTTCACGACACAAAACCTTTGAGCGCCACACACGCTCACCGTGGAGACCTTGTGGAGATAAAATGTTCAGCAAGATCGAGTGATTCATTGAACGTTTCATCCGTCAGTGTGACCGCCCAACGTCCGCTGTCAACCCCGATCTGCAGTGGCATATCAAGCAATCTCATGCAGTCAATCAACAGTCAATCTGAACCTGGTCTTCTCTCCTTCTCTAATGTCTTCGAGATTGGCGACGTCCATGATTATGACAACACGGACGAATTGGGTCTGGAAATTACGGGCGGTAGTGATTTCCTCATGGAAGGTTATTGCAGCTGCAGCTTCTGCAATAACAATGAGGACATGTTCACATCCACGCAAGGCGATGTGGATGCGAAGACGCACTCTACATCAATACGATCCCCGGGAATTCACTGCAAAAAAACTGATCCTCATCTGTATGACCCTCCTCTCTTCCGAGATGACCTTTCTCCTACACCGGAAGAGAAGAGAGATATTGAAAGAAGTCCTCAGTACAAAGAAGTTCTTAATCTGTTTTGCCAGTGTGATAACAACGAGGTTTATCATAATTTACCGTTTTTTCTTTTTATTTATCGTTATGCTGTAAATTAACATCATATTTATTTGCAGAACCTACACGGGGACATTAAGAAGCACAGCACTGGAGTTGCTTCTGTTCTTAACTTGTGCGAAGTTCTGCTGCACGACGACGATGCTTGTGGCACAGATGCCGACAAGGAATCCATCAAAGACGCCACACAGAGCTTGGACAGAAGGTGGCGCAATATATGCGCTCTGTCCATGGAACGTCGACTCAAGTAAGCACATGGTGTTTGGTTAACGTACTCGTATCATAAGGAATACTGACCACCCATCGTCTATATAGAATTGAAGACACTCAGCGACTCTGGCAGAAGTTTCTTGCCGATTTTGCGCGTTTCTCTGATTGGTTGAAATCTTGTGAAGAAACCGCCGCCCAGCCTCGTTCCTATCTCGTATCATACTCAGTGGCTCGTGAAGAACTTCGTTCATATGAGGTGAGTAGTTGATCACGAAACCACGACATGACATTTGTTTAATATCCTCGCTGTTCCCGTAGAATTTCCAGCGACAAGTCCACGAAGGTTTGTCCCAACTGGAGCTGATCAACAAGCAATACAGAAGGCTGGCTCGGGAGAACAGAACAGACGCCAGCAACCAACTCCGTCTAATGGTTTGTAGTAATACTCCGCGTGGGTTGCAGTGTTCAACTCTCCGTCTATATCAGGTGTATGATGGCAACACTCGCTGGGACTCGCTGTCGCGTCGCATTTCCTGCGTTTTGCGTCGACTCAAGCACGCCATCGAGCGGAGGGAAATATTCGAAACCCAACGCGAGTTGATGTTGGTTTGGCTCACCGAGATGGACCTCAAGCTCACCAACTTGGAACATTTCAGTCCAACAATCGACAACGCTGGGAAGCTTAAGCAAATTCAAGTAATATATTCTAGCTTAGCACAACTGAACTAAACATGATTCGTTTACCTAAGATTATATATAATATGGATTCGCTTTTGAGTAGTTAATTACACAGGATAAATAGGATAATCCTGGTTGCATCTGCTTCACTTGTTCCAAATTATCTCTTTGATTATTCGCTGCGCTTTATTATTAGGTCACACTGACTATTGTGTGGTTTGTTGCGTCATAGTGAGGCGAGGTCGCTCGGTTGGATGTTTCGACTCAGAGCGTCGATCCGCATAATCAAGGTTGTCGTCGTTTTGTTTGCGCAGTTTCCACTGCAACGTACAGCGAATCCGAATCGACCACCCCAATGATTATACTGCGTTTTTCCTTTTCTTATGTAATAGACTATTTATCCAGTCGTCACTAATTGTAGTCTAGTTGTTCGCCGATTGACAGTAGTAAGCCCTGCAGCTATGATAGAAATAATCATATTATTAAAAGTAAAACATCCAGGTTGCTTGTGGCTAGTCCAGACATCTAAAAGGAGGCGGCCAGTATTAGGATGCGTGTTACTTGGTTTAACTCGATTCTGTGTTTCATAGTTTGTCCCTTGTGGCTTCAATTTCAGGCGATCGCGTGTTTTTGTGACGTTCACAGCGCACTTGATTGGCCACCAATCAAATAGATTGTGGTTTGTTACGTAGGAGACTCATAGTTTCTCGCTTATTTGGAATTTAGGAAATCAGATGTTGATATGTTAGTTGTTGCTAAATATGTGCGCTGAGCGTTCATCAGGCGAACTAGTTATTCAGTTGTGCTGAGCTTCGGTGACGTTCGATTCTGCTGCGCCCGTGATTTGCCTCAATGTTGTAATTCCCGCCTTGCGGTTCCGCTTATGACCATGTGTGCTTGTGTGTTTAACGGCGATGTATATTGTGAGAATAGGTGTCAGAAAAACCTGCGATAATCCGTTTAACAATCCGCGCGTCATTTCGCGTTCCATATTGCGGTGGAGAGCAAACATTATTCAATAAACGCCCAACAAGTTGCCTTTTGTTGCCGACACCAGGTCCGTTTTATTTCACTAAGTTAGCAGCGCTCGGTTAGTTACGATTCGATTGACAAATTACTTGAATAAAAGCAGGGTTTTAGTCGTGTTTATGAATGGTATCAAAATGCTGAATTCGAATGACATAGAAGGTCTGTTGGACGAATTCAGGGTGAGGTTTCAAGAAGAAAGTATAAGAGTTTGTTTATTAATTACAATGGATGACGTTGCAGATTTTCAAGAAGAGGATCGATGAGCACATTCCGATGCTCCGGAAGATGGATGAGAGGGGAGAGCAACTCATACAAGGAGGAGATGACCGGGATTGCGTGCAGGTGGAAGAAGAACTGCGGGAATTCCATGAATATTGCTCACAAGTCTTTATTAGACTCGACCGCTACTACAGGAGAATACTTCGCTTGTCGGTAGGATTTTATTTTTAGTGAATTAAGCTTAAACATTGCATTTGAAACGCTGATATTAACGTTGGTCAATGATTACCTTCGTTGGCAAATAATAAATATGTGTTTATTTATTTCGAAATAACGATTTGAATTGAAACAATTTGATTCAGAATGACTCCGATTACAAGACATCGCTCTACCACGATTTGGAAATGCAAGAAATCTCGTGGTGGGCTGGGAAGAATCTGGATGCTTCATCCGACGTTGGATCTGTTGGTTCATCTCCAGATGCCACGTCACCACTTCCCAGCAAGCGGAGCAAGAAACAGAGCGGAAGGTATGTTGCACTGTGGGTTGTGGTAGGCGTCGTGTGATGTGCTTTGTATTGCAGACTCACCCCCGGCAGTATGGACTCGTTGGAATGGGACGATTATGACATCAGTCAGTCGGAAATCGAGACCAAATTAGCAAGTGGAGAAATGACTGACGACGACTCGATACCTGGTTCGTGTGCTTGTCTTTTATTCTAATTCTTCTACGTCACCGTCTTTCTTCTACAGAACTCTCGCCGTTCGAGACTCGAGATGCTCATATACCAACCAATCAAACTGAAGCATTACTTCTTACTGAACCAAAGTCACCACAGGTAAGAAGTCAAGTACTTTGCTTTTGCTGTAGCTACAAGCTAGTTGGTTCGGATTTTGTTATATATGATTGATTATTGAACCGCAGACTGAGAAACCAACCAAAAGAACGAACGTGGTCGACATCAGGGACTTGGACACCGGTGAGTCATTTGTGTTTTGATTCTCTTTCATGTCTCATCGGACCTCATGTAGATGCGCGCCTCAAGAAGCCAAGAACTAGTGACAAAATGTCGGAGCCGCAGCGCCAACAGCTTAATAACGATCTCAATGACGTATTGGCATGGCTTGATAAGGTTAAATGTGACCTCACTACAGTTTGCGATTGCGTCACTATGCGTGAACTGGAACTAAGTCTAGCGGAATTAAAGGTATGCGTATACTGTTTTGCATTGTTTTGAGGATCGTCGTTTGATATGTGGAGTTGTTGCAGGAACTTCAGAAGCAAATCGAATCCCGGAATCCAATCGTAAAGTCGATACGAATTCTCGCAACTCCTTTATCAAGAAATGACGGTGAAATGAAGACGAAGCTGCATCGAATGGAGCAAGGGTGGGACCGTGTCAACAACAGCGCCAACCAGTGGAGGGAAACTCTTCAAAGTTGCTTCTCCGACTCAAAGGTATGTGCGGAATGGATGTACCCGCCGTATT
Organism: Ciona savignyi; assembly: GCA_000149265.1. NCBI lineage: Eukaryota > Metazoa > Chordata > Ascidiacea > Phlebobranchia > Cionidae > Ciona > Ciona savignyi. The sequence continues at coordinate 1,005,226 of CH003018.1, read as the reverse complement.
GCTGACAATAACCAAACACTACCCACAGGCTCTGCGGACGGATGTGGCGAAAATCCGAGAACGGTCGACACACTTAGATCAACAAAGGGAAGATTTGGCTTGTGTTGTTAAAACATTTGATTCGCCGTTGTCAATACCGCTTGCCACCTTGCGTAAAACCCACAAAGACTTAGTGCAAATAAGATTTGAAGTATTAGAAGACAGGGCCCAGGTTTGTAGCAGCTTTGGTAAAAATAACTAGTTATTATTTCGTATTAAGTGTAATCAACTGTTTTTTAAGTACGTTTATTATTCCACAGGTTGCTTCCTTGCAAGAAATGTCACATCAGCTTTTTCTTGTCGATGCTCGTTACCGCGGCGCGTCGTCACCGCCGGTAGATGCTGCTGCCGATACTTGCGACAAATTGAACGATCTGGGCGGTCGATTGAGAGCACTATTGGACCGTGTTACAGATGATATCCACGTCGCTGAAAGTGCTCTTCAGCGAGAACGTCATCGCGTGGTGAGTCAATCGAATCACTCAACCACTGTTTATTTAAGGTTTCACTTAAATAATGCCGCGAGCGAGTGATGTATTGTGCTGTATAGCCACTCAGGCATTTCACTAAAGCTATGCTCGCTGGTGCGTCAGTGTATTGTATGTTGTAGAGAGGTGTTTAGCGCTGTGTATGTATCTTATTACTGCCGTGTACTTTAGAAGTACTCGTGTACTAGTTTTATTTTACATGACAGAGAGACGAAGCAAGTTCGAACTCAGATTTGGACTCGCTCACCAGTGAAAGTTCGTTACGTTCAGCAACACCTATCAAGCTTAAAATGCTGCGAAGAAAGGTAACGATCTTTCTAGAACTTTGAGATAGTTTGGCTTGAACTAATTCACGTAATTAGACATAGACACGGTTTTATTAACATAATTTGTTGTAATAATTTGTATAAACTGTAGTTTTATAACTTTTGGGTTTCGTGTTTTAACCGACATTTTATATTTTGTTTCTTTCCCTTCTCTCTTTTCTCCTTCTTCGCACATCTATCGTGCACAAACATACACTTGCCTTTTTCCTTCCTTCTCACTTCTAGGAGGAAACCAACGAAGCGGAAAGGTTAGTCGGGATGTCGCCTGCCCTTCGTGAAACTTTGTTCATGTCCTTTGTGTTGAATGCGAATGCTGAAATAAATTACCCAAATATATTGCACACATCCCTTATTACACCGCAAATAAATTTATTTTCAAATATTAACAATCCAACAACAAAACAAAACATGAATATCGGAAAACGACGAATGTATTTGCATACGACTAACGAGTTTCCATTATTATTTACGAAATTCCTCTAAAATTGACCATTAACATGCAAGACTGCCATGACATGCACGTATATTTATGTTTTACCGCTGAAATGTGATGTCATTCATCGACAACTGCATGTTTTTGTTTGTATCTAAAAGTGTCAAAAGTGCATAAGCATGCAAAACTTTATTATTGCCGCTTGTTGTGGAAACTTATCGATTGTTGCGGTGCTTTAAAAAGCGCCGTATAAATCACTGTTAACATTATCTTGTAAAAAATACCTTTACTACCAGTAGTGTGTTAACCAAACACTAACTACTTGTATTAATGTTATAGATTGGAAGAAACAAAATCTAAAGTCGTATCCTCACCTATGGATGCTGACGTCATAATGACATTACCAATGCAAGCCGGAACAAGGAATATCGCTAAATATGCGGAACCAGACCTGCAGATTCTTCACCACGAAACCACGTCCAAGTCCACCGAAAACACATACACCAGTTTCTCAAATGAACCCGCTGACAGTGATGTAGAATCGGGTTATGTAGAGTATGATGTAGAATGTGAAATGCAGTTGGTACGCCATGCTGTTACAACCGCCTTTCAGTCTGTAACACACTTAGACGAAAAACACATTGAACCTGACATTGACAAGCAACTTCGATCAATTAGCGGATTAAACGCAAACCACAATGTTTCCGCGACTAAAGCAAACATCGTCTGGCGTGTCGTCAAAGCGTCTGTGCCGTTTTATATTTTCTTTTTCTTTATATATTTTCTACTATGGTTAAGTTCAGCATCTTGTATTATTGATGATCGAACGATTTGTTTGCAACGTAACAACCTCCATTATTCGTTCACCCCATTATTAACATGGACGGACGGCCCACCCCCCACATAAACGTGGTTGATTTCAGGGAATCTCTACAATCCGTCCTCTACCACTTTCAGACTTTAAATCGTTCGCATAATTTTCAAACGTACCTCTGTATATGTGTACTTGCTATGCTGTGGGATGAAATGTATAACAAAAAATTCTACCGAAATTCTTCACCAAGGTGCACAATCGTGACTAATTGCACCTGACAATTTGTGTCCATTTATTATATATATAGCCGTGGACAATATAACGTACAGCTTGTGTGCACTTAGTTTTGTAGGCCTTACGTATTCTGCGATTGCCCGTTTCTGATTGCCCAAACTGTACTGCACTTTCTGCTGTGAAAACTAAAACTAGTGTAAGGAAATTATATTTTTATTTTAAATTGTAGCTTTAGAAATGTCGCCTTTCGTTAATAAAGTATGCTACTCTTTTCATATGTGATCCCGTATGGCGACACGTTACGATCTCTTTACGTTATTGTCCAATGTGATATAGTCCTATTTAATGCATTTTAGTTTACTGGAGTAAACATATATATATGTATAAGGGTTATAATAATTTTACTCACTGTATTGTTAAGAATAGTAAGTTCCATACATTTTGGTAGCTAGCCTCTGTATTTGAAAGACTGGTACAAATATTACAAACGCACAGTCGATAGTATATTTTGTAACGCCAAAAAATAAATCGATTGTGTTGCAACAATACTTAGTAAAAAGGGAACCTCTTGGTGGATCTGTGACAAAAAAACAGTAGTTCTCGATCTTTTTAACCTCGTGGCGCACCCGTGACCAGAAACAAACGGGCGCACTTTGCACGAAAAGTCAAAAGAATATGCTAAATACCCAGTCAATTTAGGAAAAATATTATAAAATAAAAGTTTAATTAAAAAAATTTCACCCCCAAATTTTTCACATAACGAAACTACGGTTTCTTGTGCGCTCTTGCTTTTCAGAAGTTAATGTAGAACTAATGTTGAAATGGAAAAGAACGAACTAGATACTAACCATTTAGTAGTTTATGATCTATGCACACTCTGTCGTAAATATAGGCTACGAAATGCAAGTGTGGCGCACCGAGCTAACCCCTGTGGCGCACCATTCCATGTAATAACTCCCCTTTTATTTTCCATTCACAGTAATAAATATTAACCTATATCTCCTTAACATTCATGCAATTGTTGAATTAATTTTACAACATTTATTATAATTTTAAGTTTGTTATTGATAACACAACTTCTTGGGCGAAGCTGTGTGGTGTGGTATCGAGTTTATTCTACTCAAGAGAACATTTTTCCCGTTTTAGAGGACAGAACGACAGATCTTGTTAAAGTTTTAAAGACCAATACTTTTTTTATTTTTTAAACTGTATATCGTTCTCAGCAGCCAAAAAAAGTTGTCATCATTAAAAACAGGCCGATACCTAATAGATTATGGTATCGCCCTCCACAAAAAGGAAAAAGGTTCTCTCGATTAGACTAAACCGATACCACACAGCTTCTACCTCTTGCGCTATTTTTGTTTGCACAAATCGTCAGTGGTTGCGATGATGTAAGTATTGTTTATGTTTAGCAGCTAAAGTATCCAAATGAAATTTATAAATATGTAAAGATGAACGCTCGCCAAAAAGCAAATAAGTATACCTGCTTAGTAACAGTGTTAGGAATTTTGGGCTACTAATTTAATGCAATCATTATAATTGTGTGGTAGTCTTGTAAGCATTTATAACGTTAACCTTTAAGTTCTGTTATAAACAAGCGAATGTACCAGTGAGGAAAATATGGCTTATTTCACCGTTGCACACAAAAATCTTGTCGAAAATTAACATGACTGATTGTTGGATAATTGTGTCATGTCGTTGGGAGGGAAATTTATATGGTTATTGTATCGAGAATACATCATTACCCCCGACCACACGTTGGAGGATTTATCAAATAACCAGAATGTTTTAAAGAACCCATTAAACCACTGGATTCAGGCCAAGTCCACAAAGTGCGGTACCTCTAAATACTACAGGATTCGCTTGGAGCACTTACTATACTTCGTAATTACAAAAGCCTTGGAAAAAAATTCTCTAACTAAAATAAAGATTATGTTATTAATGTTAGGGCTGGGGCTAAAGTTAGTTCTGTGGTTGAGATTAGCGTTTGGGACAGGGTTAATGGACTGTACCTTTCCAGTACGTAAGTCCAAGTCGATCACTGTAGTATTTAGAGATACCGCACAAAGTGCTGATGCAAAACATTTATATAAAAGTCCTTTGTACTTCACAGCAAACAAGCTAAACAACTGCTTGTTAATACTTTTAAGTGTGTGAGCATGTGACCAGGGCAATATAAAATGGAGGAATTGGTTCAAGATTTGACATCAGCTTTAGAAGAATCCGAACTAAAAATAGAAGTTGACCATGAAAGTCCACAGCATGAATTGTTCCGAAAGCGCAGAATTCGTAAGAGAAGGCCAATGCCCACTGATGCTTCTAGTATATATACTTGTACAGAAACATGGAGTGATGAATCAAGTACAAACGTAAAGAGTGCTGTCTCTGTTGTATGTGAACGAAGGTTGAGTGGATCAGACACAGAAAGTGGATTCCTGTTACCAGTAACGAAAGTAAGGCGACACAGAAGAAAGAAATCAAAGAAAATGGAAACAGAAACGAATTCAACTAAACTTTTAAAGTGTAAAATGGATTGTAACAGTAATTCTACAACAGCCCCTTATATGGACCACAAACAAGATATTGAAAGTGGAATTAGTGGGAGTGATGAGTCAAATGGAGATATTTCTGCACAAGATGGTGATGATGAAATGACAGACTTTTATAGTGAGCCAGGGGGATCTGTGTGTGGAGTTCCGAGCATCATTCCGTGGTGGGAGGAGGAGACAATAGATGAAACTAAACTCCGATGCATTATAAATGGAGCAATGCCTCACCTATCTGAAACTGCACAAAAAGGTTGGAAAGCTTTATATTTTAGTTGATTTGTTGATATGTATTTGTATATCAAAGTCAGTTACCAGATTTAAGATTGGCTTTTTAAAAGCTGAATTTTGATACCGTTAGTAAAATAGTGCAGAATTTTGTATGAAAAAATATTTAGTATAGTAAGTAATAACTTAATAGTTTTCTCACATTAACTTAAGTTTTAAATGCTGCAGAAATGGCATGTTTATTTTTTTTTAATGTTTGAAATAAATATGCTCAATGTTACATTTTAATAGGATTTCACTCGAGAATCAATCGACTACCTGGGATGGCTGCAAGATCAATACGAAGAGGTCGAAGAAGATATAAACAAAAGGTTTTATATGGAATGGTGTCTTGGTGTATACTTCTATTTTGATTAAAATTATCTGCAAGAGCAATTTTAAAACATTGTGTGTTGGGTTGCCATAAAACATTTTATTACAACATAGCTTTTTCCATAATTTTATGTTTGTAAGAATTTATATGTAATGCATGCCTACAAAGCCAACTAATTACCTATCGAACTCAGAATTTTAGTCTTGCTAAAACAAGTTTGTATCAACAGAAAGATATTATTCCAAACAAAAACTTTTATAATGTTGTAGTTTTGGACAAATGTAAAATTTGCATTTGCGATTTTATTCCAAATGGTTGGTAACACACTTGACGAACTGACAGGCTTTATAACATAACTCCAGGCACTGCTGATTTTAACTAAACCTGCATAATAATGTTTCTACTATAAAATAACTTTTACGCCTTATAAGGCAGTGAATTTTAGCTGAAGTTCATGAAATGAACCACTTTGACAAGATTAAAAAATGTGATTTGGGATTAAAAGTAGTTATTAAATAGCATATGCAATTAACTTATACAAGCTTGTCTGTTTAACCCTTTAGAAACGAGATTGTTTTTGTGCAATTTGCGCGTTTTGACCGAGTCCGCTTTGTAGTACTCTAGCGCCTCTCGTGTTATAGTTAGAGCAAAATGTTCAACACTAGAGTTGTTCGAAATAAAATTTCCAAAATTTCTGAAATTTTTATTTTTTGATGACGTCACTATCTGAGCGTCCACGTCATATTTTTTCTTATACATAGTTATAGTTTTTGCTCTGTTGATAATACAGCCTAACTTATTTTTACAAAGTTACTCAGAAACACATTTCCTACAATTATATTATAATTTTGATTTGATGACGTCATCAAAATAATATTACGTCACTAATTTCATGTTATAGGTCTACCTATGCCAAAGTTTTTTTTAGTTTTTTTTTTTATAAAAAATGTTACATTCTGAATTTAGATTACTATCAAGTCCACATTGAGTTTTCTTACTACTTTTTTTTGAAATAAACTATAAATGAAGTGTTTAAACCAAATTGCAGACTATAACCAAAAAGATACTCAAAACCACCCCAAAAATGTAAAAAAAACAGGTAAGATCACATCTGGGACATCCCAAAAAGCGAAATTGAATTTACTGTCATAGAGACATTAAATGTAACGAACATTTTGAGCATAGTATTGAAAAAAAAAACGTTTTTTGCGAGACTTTTCCCTCAGAATTAGTCCAAAAAAGTCATAAAATTCAACTAAACTTTACATAAAAATTTTAAATGCAAAGTTATGTTTAATTTTGCTGTTTTCAAAAGATATATCATATAGCTTTCCAAAGACACCAAAGTTTAGCAGTTTGGACAAGAAATTCTGGAGATTTTTTATTTTGAATGACCACATGTCAAAAAAGCCAAATTTGGTCTTATCGTTTCTAAAGGGTTAACTATCAAATTAATATTAACTTATGTTTCTACCAGAAACCTGGAGAAAGGGTCTTTAATAATGTTGAAGCTCCCCGGCAAGAGTAAGTTTATACTGCAGAGAAATATCATGTGAAATCTGTGGCGAATATTAATGTTCTACTTGGCGTATATGTGATAAAATGTGTTTGTTTTATTAACTTATTATTTAAGTAATACTCGACTTTTCTTTGGGTAATACACTACTATGTTGTTACTTTCTTATTTATATAATGATCAATGCAATATTTTATTTTACAGAATGAAAAATTATAAAAGAAGGAAAACTGAAGGATTTATGGAAAGTAGGTGAATAAAGACAATTACACTTCCTGTATTTAAACTATTGTTTTCTTTTCAGCGGAACTTGCAGCTGTTCCGAGCATACCACTTCCAAATACCAACAAAGGACACAAGATGTTGGTGAGTATGGGTTGGAGTCCTGGGGAGGGATTGGGCATAAATGGTCATGGAATGCAAAACCCGGTATTGGCGACAAGGAGACAAAAAAGACGAGGCTTTGGTTCTTGAACTAAAATACTAATTTGAAACATTTTAACTTTGCTTTGTTAATATGCTGCCCGTATGTTGGTTTTGGTTAATCCAACTTTTTACTTAAATCGCCGAATAGTTAGATTTGCTGCTTTTACTTTTACATTGTTGTTTTGTTTATTAATATGTTAACATTGGTTTTAAGCTTTAAGAAAATCATGAGATTACCATTTAAATGTAATTAATTTTAAGGATTGAGTTTTACAATACAAAGTTTAACTTTACGAAATTAAACAAAATGTTTGTTACAGCTTAGTTGCTGCAATATCACTTTAAAATTTTACAATTTTATTGTGTATTTTAATCTTGTGTACAAAGATACTATTTGTGTATATCTGTCCCAAAAGTGCAGAAATATTTTTTGAAATATAAATTTCCTAAATTTTAAAGTTATCTGTTTTTCCTTCAGTTCTACTGGATATGTTAAAACAGGCTCTGCAAGTTTTTATTTATCTTAAATACTTGGTAATCTAGTACGTTTAATAGACTGTACAATGATCTGCCTGAAGCATTACAGTAACGCGTTTCTAGTTTGTGTTGAAATAACTGGTAAAGTGATTGCTAGCAGAGAAGTAAATGTAATGCCAAATAAGTATTCATAACATTAAAAATGTTATCCGGGGGAAAAGGGTCTTGTTAACTAATAGTTTGCTTTTACTCACACCAAACTCTTTGAATTGAAATTAAAAGATGTAGAAAAATGCAGGTTTGTCCGCTTATTAAGAATCACTGAATTACTTTTTTCCTGTGTATATATAATATATATTGTAGACAAAAGGCAAAAATTGTAAATAGCTAAATAAGTAAAAGTTCTTGGAACATAAGCTCTTAAGTGCACTGCTGTATTTTGGGGTTGCCCAAATTTTAATTCGCTGGGAACAAGTCTAAGGAAGTTGTCACATTTACTGTGTAGTGAAAAGTAGAATGTGAAGTTCTAACTATTAAAAGCAGAAAAAAGGTGTTTAACCAATTTTAAGCCACCAATTAAAACTATAAATCATTAAACAGTGTTAATATATTTTTATTTGTTATAACTGATGCAAGTTAACCAATTTAAACTCAAATCATTTTCGCATCTTCTTTCTGACTGGCCGACTTGTTTCAGTGTTAGTGGGACTGCTGATCGGTTGAAAACTTGTGATGGGATTATCCAACTGTGATTGGTTGAAGGGCTCAATTTTAACAAAGGGCATCCAGCGTGGATTGGTGGAGGCTATGACGGTCGACACACTTTCGCCGCTAGAAAATAAATTCTATGTCAGTTAGATTCATAACAAACTGATAGAGGGGTATACTAGTCTGGTTGAATTAATATCACAAACCAAACCTTGTATTATGCACGGGAACCCAACCACTTTGAGTCTGTGTTTCATCTTTTATGGGAATATTAATTGCTGATTGATTTTCACGAGCTTCACAGTTTCCTTGATCACCTTTATTTGGTTTGCTTTTGGAAGATTTTAGTTGGTTTTGCAGCATTTTGCTTTTACTTTTCAGTGCCATATAATAGCTAATTATGTCGGTTTTATAATACTTTTGGAGTGATGAAATTCCATCGATGTCATTATCATGCAATACTTGATCAATGCTGTCGTAGAAACCAGTTCGTCCTAAAAATGTTTTAATCAATCCACCTCGCATTATTACACTTAGATTAAATCACCTGTTAAAGCTTCATTATCTAAAACTTGTCTTAAAGCACAAGAAATTCCTTCTAAAAACTGTTTTGTTACATCCATAAGAATGTTAACTGCAGAAAGTGTAGCGACATCAAAACCTTTGTGCAAAGCAATCGTGACAACAGCTTTCTTCGTAAGATGCTCAACAGAAGTTGAGTGCAGATCATATTCTTCTGTTGAAATATGCCTAAAAAAGATTTAGATTATTCCATAAATATCGAAAAATATGGTTTTAATTGGATGGCGAAATATACAAAGGGAATTTAGTACTTTGCAGTGGGACTATTGGTAGCGGTAGTATGAATAAAACCACAAACGACATTGCTCAGGGCATGGATAAATCAAAGATGTGTGTTGAAACCCATTTATCTTAAAAATAGGTTCATTTTAGTTATACTGAACCAAAACTTTACACATTTAATCAGTATTCTAGCCACGAAAGAGCAAGGATTTTAATGACAGTTGCTAATAACCAGGATATAGGATATATTCATGTTTATCCTTGTGAATGGAAAAAACCAATAGGGTTAACACACGGGCAATAGACATATCACCTTGCGCCCACCGTTACCAGAGCTATTGCCATATGTTATGTTTGCCCGGTCCGTTGGTCTAACGGTTAAGTGCGTCGCCTTTCAATCGAAAGGTTGTAGGTGCGAATCTGGTCGCTAGCTAGTCGGTTGTGTCCTTGGGCAAGGCACTTTACGGACATTGCCTGAACCAAGCGGATGAATTGGTTCTACTAAATTGAAGGAACGTTTCTATCATATACACCACACTGCAATAGCTCCGGTAACCCTACGATGGGCGCGAGGTAATCTGCGATTACCCATGTGTTAACCCCCTTGGTTTTCCCCTTCACGGGGATAAAGATGAATATCATATTCTATGATACACATGCTTTCTTTAATTAAGTAAAACCCAATAATCCGCTGGGTTCAAGCAATGTCCGTTAAGTGCCTTGCCCAAGTACACAACTGACTAGCTAGCAACCAGTTTCGAACCTGCAAACTTTCGGTTAAAAAGCATCGCACTAAACCACCAGACTAACAAAAAACCAATGGTTTAAATTGGCATGTTTCAAAATTAACTCACTATAAAAACTCTACCAACCCAACTTAATCTCTGTTCAATAAATACCAGTTCTCTGTTAGTACAGTTCAAGCATTCAGCTATATAAATTTGTAAATTTGTCTTATCAAATAATAACTAACAAGCCAGTGTCATCACCTAGGAGCAGGATTTATTGAAAGTTTCTTATCAGGTATTGGCTTGAGATCAGGAAACTTTGGAAGATTGACTCGAGATTTTCCTTCTGATATTTCATTGATTCGCAATTCAGCCTTTATGGTAATATCATATTTAAATTAAACAGTAAATGTAACTACAGCTATTACAGACTTCTTTAATGTAATCCAACAATTTTATGGCGTCCGTTACATAGGGATTATCCGAAACAAGACGAATTTTCCTGGGACATTCTTCACATAACAAGTCTCCTTTACTTTTCTCTACCTGTAAAATAAACTTAAATTAACATGCGCTAAAAGTACAATGCTGTTCGAGACAATTGGTCCAAATAGTAAAAGACCACGGCCTCATAGTAAGTGTTTAAAGATTATATTGATTTAGCACACCATGTCACTATGTTAGCAATTTTAGCTCCACGGTGCAGTTTTTCATACTTGTTCCCTTCACATATCCAACTAGAATCTGAAGGCATCTTCATTTATGATTTCTATTTTGGTTTAACGTTTAGTCGCTCACCACATACGGCCGTGGAATTTTCATGTCCAACATTGACCGGGTAATTTGCATTGTTCCTTCTACAGGTGGAAGTTCTCCCCAATGCTCGATTTGCATTGTTCACGGAGTTTAATATTAACTAATAAATCAAGTTACCGTCAAAAAATTTCTGGTAGACATTTAAAACACAGGTGGTAAACAATATTACATTGATATTTTTTAAGCATGGAGAAATCCTCTTTATTCTAAAAGCGTTATCCCATTCATGGGAATAACAATGAATATCATATCCAGCAAACGTCGAAAATGGTAAACCCCCTTTATCAAAAGTTATCATAAAAATAAATATTTAACAAGCGATAATTTAGATTATTGCAAGTTTAAACATTTTTTAAAAGAAATTATTTATATTAGTCTAGAATATAGTTTAAAAGTGTATTCATTGTGAATGACTAATATTATCATCGATTCGGCCCCAAGTTTCAATTTATATGTGCTATTTCTATTGTAACTACGCACGCCAATTGAAGGGGATGTAGCACTTGTAAAGGTAAGAAAGTATCAGTCACGGAAAGAATCGTTAAAGTTGCGAAAGTTCTCGTCTGATTCTAACATGGAGAACCCCTCAAGACCATCGTCATCAGCAAATTCATTTCAATATATAATGTCTAAGAAAGTTTCTGAACTTACACAAGTAGTTCACATGTTGTTTTCCAAAAACCACGAACGAGAGTTGGAACTCAAAAAAACACAAGAAGTTTATTTAAATGAAATTAACCGTTTAAAAAGTGAAAGTCAAAACCGTATTTCGAATCTAGTAATAAAGATTACAAAGGAAATAGAAGAAAAACTGGAAGAAAAACATAAAGAAAACAAAACATGCCAGTGTGATAAACTAAATGACACAGAACACAAACTTGAATGCACAAAGCAAGATTTGTCGAAACAAGAACTTGTGAACACAGCTTTGCAGTTGGAGTTATCAGCAGCAAAGACGGAATTAGATCAACAGAGTAAAAACATTGATTTTATGAAAACTACTTTAAAACAAACAAATGAACAACTGAATAAAAGTATTCACATTGTGGAATATACAACACAACAGTTAAAAGCATCACAGGAAAGTTGCCATGACAAAGAAAGCAAATTAACTGAGTTAAAGATGAAATTCACGGCTCTTGAAGACAAATATATGAGAGCTCAGAATTGTATTGATATGCTAAAACAAGATCTTGACAAAAGCAAAACAGTCAATATTGAATTGCGTGAAACAATGTCATCATGTGATACACCGAGTCTAAAAACCAGCAAATCAGTTTTAAAGTCTGACCCAACTTCACAGAATCATGAAAGTGAAGAAATGAGCAAACTGCGACAAGAGATCCAGTGGCTTAGAATGGAACTAAACAACAGAGAAGGTAATTTGAACAAAGTCTTCTCAAAGTTTCAACCTGTTTTTGTGTCACCAACCGAAAGATCTGCACAAAGAATGATGATGGTGACTCCTGTAGGAAATATGCAGCACCGCGATCGAGGCTTTACTCCACCAACCAGCTCACGAAAACACAGAACTCCAAGGGTTTACCACCAAGATTCAATTCCATTTCAAAACAACGGTCTTCGGTATAGTCAAGGAATTTTAGAAGGGCGGGGAAACATGCGAAAAGGAGAGAAGTCAAAAGAATTGACATCAAAATTTAGATTACTTTACACTAAATAGTTTTTTATTGCAATTTTGCTTTTAGAAATTAGTGGGACGATTGTAATTTATGTTGGTTTCGTTTATTTTTAAACCACTGTGTTTATATATATCGAGAGAGAGAAAGAGGGAGAGGTGCATAAATGCTTGCCAAACTTTTTATTTCAAGAGATTTTTTAATTTTGTAAAATATTGGTGTATATTCAGTTACATATACAAACGCTTTTGCACATACCAATACTGTACTTAAAGCTTGGCTTCGCATATTTAATGTGGTGTGAGTTTGCAGATAAAATGTTGCTTTGATAATCTAAGTCTCTGCCTGTCTGCATGCCTCGTGTTGAAATTAAATGTTAAAAAAATGGCACACAAACATGATGCTTGTATTCAAGAAGAAGTAGAGTCAGATGATGATAATATACCATTTTATATCAACAAGAACGGATTTCCAATAGATGAAAAAACATGGGAAAGATTGTGGAGGTATGCAGGGAAGATATACCCCGATGCAAAGAATGAAATAGAAGAAATAAAAAACAGTCCGAACCTTATGGATGTGTCAACACCAACAATACCACAGTTCCAACCAAGACTGTCTACAAGTCAAAGCCTGAAGCAAATTCAAAACTACATCAGCAGTCTTCAGTATAATCACACAGGCACTCAGCTGTTTGAAATAAGAAAAAGCCGCCCTATTGCTGGTTTGATGGACAAAGCAAAAGAAATGATAAAAGAAGCCCTGCCAATAAAATGCCTTGAAGCAGTGATACTAGCCATGTAAGTACTGTATTCGTACTTGAGCACTTTTTAAATCCAATTTCTAGTGATTAGATTATTCACTAATAGCATCGATGCACTGCAGACAGTCAAAATTGTGGGATCAAAACCAGCCATTGCTGAGACTAGTTTACTTGGGCAAGACAATTAGTTGACATTGCTCGAACCTACTGGATTAACTACATTATATACAAAACACTACAAAACGTAACAAGACATTAGGTATGAGGAACAGTAGTCTTAAAATTGCCTGGAATAGAACATAAATATTCTATCCTATTGAAATAAACAGTTTCTGTTAATATAGATACCTGACAAATGGAATATCAAATCTTGATCGTTTTCCAATTGGCTTTAAATCGGTTTTTAATGGACATCGTTATTATCATGTGGTGTTGGGTGTGTTCCATAATGGAAAGTATGGGGCCCTTGGATTAAGTAGGAGAAAAGATCTAATGGATAAACCCTTAGTTTTTAAGGTAAGATTCCTAAGGTTAAATAGCCTTATACATACAGTTAATGTACTGTTTCAGTTATTGTTGAATGACTTGTACTAATATATACCAATACTGTCTGGATGTTAATCTTTTATAATTTTGTTGCTACATATGTTGCTATGCTTTTAGTACACCCAGTTTAATAAGATAAGTTACACCTGTTGTCTTTGGTGGTTAAAAAAAGCAGCCAGGGTATTATATCTTTATTATACCTTCTTCCCAATGGTGGGTAATTGAAGCAGAAGATATTGCAGTGCAACTTGATGTAGGCCAATGACTAGTTTGCATGTGGTGCAATTAACCTGTTCATACCAACCGCCAGCATTTAATATTTTTGATTTACTTTACAGAGTTTATACGATCTTACAGAGAGCTACAATGAAGCTTATTCTAAATGTAAGTTGAAATCAGTATAAACCATTTATCATTTGCTGTAGTATTAGACATTATTTAAAATATGAATTTTTTCAGATAACCACCAATTGAGAAAGATTCGGATCGGTGGAATAGTTCACCATGATATGTGTAGCCAGGAAAAAATACAATGGGGGGTAAGTAATTTAAATATGAACAAAAATGCTTATCATACTGACATATTTAATTCAATGACAGTATGTTTATTATGTGTGTTATTTGGCATTATAATAGCTCTAAAGTTGTTTTTTGGGGTTTTCTTTATAGATGTGACTAATGTGACAATTTGTGACAAACAGGTCGTCATTTTTACTTACATGTAGATATTATCGGTTGGTTACGGTCGGACAAATGGTGTAGACAGACAACGTCAGATGGATCGATACAGCAGAGAAATAAGATCACATTTCACATACATGTTACCATCAGCTCCAACAAAAGAGAGGTCTAGGTAGAAAAGTGTCACTTTGTAACTTAATTCTGCTATTGTTGTTCCTTACACATGGTATTTATCATAGACCATCACCTTTATTACGGCGAGAACCCACTGGTTTTCTACAGAATTCTGAAAAATCGCAAACTGCCAAACGGACATCTAAAAGTGCTGTTTTAATCAGGTAGGATAGGACATTCATATTTCATTCCCATAAAAATAGGAAAACGCAATGGCTTCTTGCGCCCACGCCGGGTAATTGAAGCTGTTGCAGTGTGTTGTATATAATTGAGGCGTTTTTTTCAATTTAGTACAGCCCATTGATCCACTGGATTCGGGCTATATCCGCTAATAGGTACCTTGCCCGAAAACACGACCGACAATAGCAAGCGACCAGAACCTTAACCTTTTAACGGAAAGCCGCCGCACTAAGCCATATACTAGCAGTCCGACTTCGAAAAACTATTTTTTAAATAAAAGTTGTAAACATATTTAAAATATTTAAACTTTTTTTATACCCTATCCCGCCGGAGCAGGAAAGCGGTCGAACTACCAGACAACTACCATGTGCGAGTGTGAAGATAACATGAACTATTGTTTATAGTCCACTGTAACAGTATCATTGGGAGGTTAAATCGCTGACAATATACTTTGAATAACAACATTGATGATTAACCTGCTGTGCGTTCGACCGAACACCATGACGAGCCATATTATTTGAAATTAATTACCTAACATTGTGTACCTTGTGCTCAGTTGATGATAGCGCATGATTTATTAAAATGTTATTGTCGCCCACGTCAAAAGTAAAACTGTTTTTCTTGGTTTTCAATTGGATCATCGCCGTTATTTCAGTCTCAATATGACGTTCAGTATGCCATCCATTCACAACATACGAGGCAAATCTTTAAATATGTAGACTTTAAGTTAATAATTACGTAATTGCGTCGTTTTCCTTGTCAATAGGTTTACTGGAGCAAAATTATATTAGACTCGCATTTATATCGAAACTGAAACAACTAAGGTGTAAATGACAATTGTTAAGAAGTGTTGAGGTTTCAGTATCAGGAATGCGAAGGTGAACAGCAGAACAATTAAGTGGTTTTTAAATGTCTATAACCGCGTAGCGTAACATTGGGAACCGTGCCAATCATTTAGTTCGGTTCGTTATTGTTGTATTTTTAAGAAGATATAATCTAACATTGGTATTTTTAATATAAAAAGGTTGCAGATCTTATCTATTTTTGGTCAAGTATGGATTTGTTTATTTTTCAGCTTCTCCCAAAGAAAGGAGAAAATTTTCATGATGTTACTTCACTTTACAAAATAACGACCCGACGTTTCTTAAAATTAGCCCATGTTAACATAATTGCTGGTAACACAAATATTTTGCATTTTAAAACCAGGTACCGGACATTGATTATGAAAATTCAGGAATTTTTCGCTACGATGAAACTATAAAACTTTGTTGTCCAAACAATTGTCGCCGCCGACATCAGCATACAGTTCAGTCGATTCAGTTGGGTTAATGATTGAGGAAGAGTTATGTGGCAGTAACAAATCTTTGGACTACAGTGGTTTTTTAACAGCAAACCTGTTGAGCCACAAAGCTGTGTCAACTATCGAAGCATGTCGGCCATCCCAACTTCATATTTAGTCTGGTGTTACCAAATAAAAAGACGCGTTGATAGTTGAAGGAAAGGTATTTGATATGTAACTAAAAAATATATTTACGTATTACCTTATACAAATTGGTAAACAGTTTTTTTTTAAATTTTGGCGTAGACATAAAAATGAGCTTATTTCTTCGCAGTGTTCAATATTTGAAGGTAACGGTCCGAAAACTTTTAAGGGTATTACGTAAGGCTCTCGGTTACCGCAGATCAGTTAGGCAAGGTAAACCAGATGGGGATAGAACGCATCACCGTTTGTGATTAACACCGGAGCATCACTTAACGCCGAAGATTTCATGTATATTGTTACGTGGAGGTTACTGCTATTTAGTTGAAATTTTATATTTGACTTTACTTTGTAAGGCTATGTTTCGCTATAGCCCTGCGTATGGAGAGTACTGCTTAGCATCTAGCCTAGTTTATAAACATGTTCAATAATTTTTGACATGGAAAACAAATGAATGATAACCCGAGGCAATCGTAATGCCACTGTATTGCAGTATGGCCATTTAAATGTAATTTTGTCAATTACCAATTCGTAATGTGTTAAACATATTCAGGTAAAGACTTTTATCTGGTGCTCTAGAAGAGCAAATGTTACATAATTTTATTTCCGGAATAACTTTCATAGTGTCAGTAGGATCTTACGATGCGTGCATGTGCACATCACTGCTAGCTTACATCACAAAATCGAATGTTAAATAAAGGCACCTGTGTAGCGTTTAGCAGTCAGTTTCATAATCTTAGTTTTTAAACTGTTTTCATAGGTTGTATCGTAGAAGCACTGTAGTGACTAAGCTTCTGTAAAACAAAACACCAATAGAATTAAAACAGTTAGTTGACTGATCAATGAAAGTGTAGAAATGACTCACTTAGCCCTATTGAAAAAACTTGAAGAGTTTTTTGATAAAGATTTAAAAGGAGAACGTCTATCTTTTAAATGCTCGACTAAAAAAGTTGAATTGCTGGAGCAGATACGAGCAGCAATCAACTTGGAACAGAGAAATAGTAAGTCGATGTTACAGCGTTACTACTGAGATACATTAATATACCGTACTGGTGTGCAGATGGTGTCACAGACAATCAGCGTCAACGCACGATCTCACATGATCGGGCGAATTTACCATTACCACAGGTAAATATGTCACATGTATATGGTTTGTCTAAAATTATTATTTAAACTGGAAAAGTATCGCTTAGGTACCAAGCCAAAACACTATTCCGAAGAAAGTAGAAAATGAGATGCCAGCAGAACAGGAGGATGTAAGTTTATAGACTGTACCTACACATTACGGCATTGTGACGTCATGCGATAGGCGTGTATTAGGTAATATCCAAGACAAGACAATATAATACTCCTTTTGTATAAGGCCGATGTATGTGTCGCCTTTCCGCAATGTCATATTATTTGTTTACTATTTGGGTAGAAATAACCAACTTATAATGAAACTTATTTTTACTTTATAAAATCAAACTTAATCTTGTTTTATAAACCATTTCATAATTAAACTTTAATCTTAAGTTTTTGTTTAACCTAATAAACCATCCAGCTAGTATTTTAACCACCCCCAGTTAAATAATATATACTAATCACTTTTCACGTGGTTGAAATTGTAGATGGTGAGCACAGATAGTTTGATGGTTGTGTTATTGAACTGTAATGCAAATAATATTATAAAATTGCAGTTCTACATGGATCTGAATGAAACACAAGCTATTCCGAACAATAGCCTAAACTCTCAGCTTTTGGTTCCAAGTAAGTCGATATCTCATTTGAACCAGAACATTTTCGACGAGTTAGTTTTGTAAATCGAACAAACTAAATATATTTGTGTAGATTTATATTAGAAATATAATTTAAATGATGAAAAACCTTGAATAGAGTAAATAATACCAACATTAAACTTAAGAATTGTTTCAGATTCAATAGGCGACGGTAGTGGTTCCGGTTATGAATCTTATGCTTCCGAGGACGAAACAAATAACAGGTTCGGTGTGCAATAGTGTGTGACCGCAACGCTTTGAGAATATGCGACGACATGTTAGCTCTTACTTGGTTATACAGAACAAAGAAAGCCAAGGACAACGAAAGCTTGGAACGATATTTTTCGGGGACAAATTACGACGTGTTCAGCGTGGTGTATGTGGAAAACAAAACATTTTTGAGCGGGAAAAAATGGCAAAAGCGAATCGGCGTGGTTAAAGAGTGTCATTTTCAGGTAAAACTTTATATGGGTAATAATAAATGATTAATTTTGTATTAAGACCAACATATCCAAACACAAAAATGCACTGGACGTTATGCACAGTTTAACATATAAACCAAAATTAAACCGACGGTGACTAAGCAAATACAAATGTTTGCGCAGTGCTTCAAGAAGTTAGGTGACCCACACCCTGTATTAGATCTACCGCTGCGAGCTTACACGGCTCATCTTAGCACAAAAGAGGGCACAACTTCAATCATTGTGAGTTTAGAAGCAACGGGCAGCAGTGATGGCGACGGATACAGGTTTGAACCCCGCGATAATTTACACACAAAATCTAATTTTAGTTTGCATTCTTTATGGCAAACTTTAGTGGACATAAGTGAAGCGTTAAACTACAAACAGCACTAAATTGGTATACACTGCTTTATATCATGGTTGTATTTTAGATTTTCCATCGAACATGGTAAAATGAGCGAATGGGTTCACATACTGCGGGAAAAGGCGGCGGGTTTTTCTGAATCAGAAGGCTTACCGGCACCACCTGTCGCTCAACGGCCTGTCAGTTCACTTCCGGAGCACTCGCCTGTTAAGCGAACCGGGTCAAAATCTGGTAAATGACCCATTATGCCACTTGCTGCACGTATAATGTTACATCTTTTAAATTTTGCTTTAAAATTCATCATTGTTCCATTATTTACCAATCAATTGCGTATAATTCTTTTTTATAATTGATCAACAATTTTGCACGACAATCATTTTACTGCACCAGATTTAACGGAGATGGTGGTCAGAGACAGAAGAATAAGCGAAGGAACATCACTCTCTCCCACCTCGATCTCAAATAGCACAAGCTCCACAAATCCTTTTAGTAATTGTCCCTTTAATTGGTTGGCCCGCACCGTTTTAATATATTAAAGCATTATTAATTGGAAGTGTGTAGGTATCTGGCGAATTACAGGATTACAGTGCATAACGTAAGAATTGTTCTTGAATTGATAAAAGTATTTCGAGATTTGGAAGAAAACTTCACTAAAAATAAAACGTTTTATCGTCGCAGATATTGGAAAAGGTTTAAAATCAGCTGTAACCGACATGTTCAAGAAAAAAGACCACATGAAAAAGAAGATATCAGTTGCGGAACAATTAGGAGCCGATTTATGCAGTAAGTACTAGTTTATAAAATTGCTTCTGTGTTTCGTTCGTTTTCCCGTCTAACCGCTGCCCGATACTGTTTAACCGAAAACTTTTAACCGGACTTTTTTGGTTGCTTTCCCGTAAAATAACAAGGTCTATATATAAAAGAACTTAATATTTAGTAGATAGTTTCGAGAATTTTCTATAGAGGCAAAAAACAAACAAACACGTAGGTCCGTCACTAAAACGCTGTGAAAATTAGCTGCGATTGTGCATATGTTGGTGTGTGTCAGGACAGGAATTCCTTATACATTCCTAAAAGAAAAATCCGGAAGGTTTGAAACTTTTGGGAATATTAGGTAGCTTGATCTCAATGTGCTGGAATATGATTTTAAATTAAAATATATATTGATTAATAATTAAAAATTTCATAATTTTTCGACGATCGCAGTAAAACAGAGGTATATAAAACGAGACTTTTACATTTATCCTTTTGTAAAACCTGTAAAACTTTTTAACAAGAAAAACAATTTCGATCAGCATATAGGTCGATAATATATCTTTTTAGTTTTTTCGAAGCCATAAAACGAATGCTTGATGTATTTTTGCATTAACACACATCTACCTATCTTTTGTTCGGGAATCCAGTCGTTTCTGCTAAAAACAGGCAATCTACAAACTTATTGTTTTATAAACTTGGTTTTAAGTGGTGGTTCATGATAAAAAAATACCTAGTTTTTATTTTAATATTTTTAACTATCAGGTAGCCTTGGGGTATACCACGAAGGGAAGTGGGTGAAAAGACTCTGTGCAATCCAAGATAATACGCTTTACGTGTACGGCAAGGATGACACACCAGAACAATCCATTGTATTGCATGGATGCGACTTAAAGCCTAATTTCGATGACCCAATCAAAAAGTGTGTGTTTAAAATAACGAAAAACAACAATGACGTCATTTTTCTTGAGGTATGATTTTTACAGGATACTAATTATTTAAACCAACGATTAAGTAAAATCAGTGTAATACCAGGGTGATCGTGTGATTACCTCGTTCCATCGTCAAGTTACCTGAACTAATACAGTGGGTTGTATATGACATATACGTTACTGTTGTATTTCTTTACAGGCATCAAATTCAGCTGAAATGGGGAAGTGGGTTGGAATGTTGATAGCTGAAACCGGCTGTGCTGAAATGCCAGAATCTAAACCGGAAGATGAAAATATTTATGTGGAACCGGACTTCTACGAATCTGTGATGGACACCGCAAGAAAGTTCTTCCATGATACTAAAACAAAGAAAGGTCGAACCAAACCCACATCACCACCACCTGCGATACATGAGGAGGTGAGAATATTATACATATTGGATGCTGGTGATGTTTTTATTGTATTAGAGGGTAAAATACTACCCTATTACCCTATACTATTTATTTGGACCATTGTTCAAAATCAAACAGTAAAATGGCTTCTTAATGTAAATATTTTTTTTATTGAAGTAAATCATAACCTATTTTGTTAAAAAAGGGCGACGGAGTTTATTTGGATGTGGTAGCAACTGCGCCACCGCCTTTAGTTAGCGCATCGCCAGCAGTAAAACAACCTGGCAAGGGTGCGTTTGCAGAACCTGCCAATAATTCAGCATTGAAGCAAAAGAAACTGAATGATGCGAATCGACCTCGAACATACTCTTTCGAGCAGAGCAAAGGTGAATCTTCTGCTTCCCACAACCTTCACTTTCAATCAAAAAGCAAGGAAGAAAGAAATAAACCAATCAAAAAGAAAAAGAACAAACCGGAACAAACAAAAGAACATATTATAAGTTTAAACGTGGTTCGGAGTGATCAGGACCAAATAACACAGCAAAATAGCAGCAACACTTCTCTTCAAACTCGCGAGAAATCTTTGGAAGAAAGAAAACAAGAAATAACTCAACAAATAAAAGTCCTACGGCAAGTATTAAGTTTAGATTTCATTGTCCAGTCGGCAAAGCGAGCTTCCGCTGTGTCAGGCAACCCGAAGTTAAACAAACTAGTCTCGTCTAGTCAGCTTAAACAAATTAGTTTATAAGTTGAAATACAACTGTAGAAACAGTAGTTAATCCGAGGATTGCCTTGATGATACTCCCTGCATTTTCCCATTTACTGGAATTTTACATGAATGATCTTTTTCATTTTTACTACAACAAGGCTTCACAGTGATTGGGCGTTGACTTTTGTACTTATTATTTCGGACCTTAAAAACAAATAATAACTCCCAAACAGTACACAGCACAGAAACAAAAAAGTCATCTCACGTTTAAACCAATATCGTTAAATGGCAGGGTTAAGAAAACGGAGTTAAGCAGGTACGTTGAGGCTGCCAAACAGCCAAAGGAAAAATTAAATATAATTCGACCTCTAGAAGAAGTGAAGCAAAATTTCAACAAATTAGAGAATGAGTTGGTTAATGTAGAACGTGAGCTGCGAAATGTAAAACGTGTTCGAAACCATTCTATCGACGAACCGTCAAATTTGGTGAGTCGTGGTTTATTTGGATAGGATATTCATGTTTATCCCCGTAAGTGGGAAAACCAAGGTGGTTAACATACGGGTAATCGTCAGATTACCTCACGCCCAGCCTCGTCGGTTTACCACAGCTATCACAGTGTGTGTGTATGATTCACACGTTCCTTCCATTCGGTAGAACCAATTAATCCGCTGGGTTCAGGCAATTTTCTTTAAGTGCCTTGCCCAAGGACACAACTGACAAGCTAACGACCCGTTTCGAATCTGTAACCATTCGGTTGAAAGGCGACACGCTAAACCACTGTATATACTAATCTGTCGGACAAAATTAAAATTGTATTACATATCATTAATAAAGGCAGCAGTGAATATATGTTATTTTTTTAAACAGCGACCACAAACCCGATCGAAAGAAATGTCGGCGCAAACTGGAAACGTCGCTTCAAGGACAAAGGTAACTTTTAGAGACTATTTGTTAGTGTAATACAGGGGTGGGCAACTTCTCTAGTCCGCGGGTCAGATGTGGGAAAGTGAAGTCTAAAAAAATCAGGAAACAAAAATTCTATAGTCATAATACCGCTTCTCCTTACCAACACACTTTAACAAGATTTTAGTGCTAAATTGGGTAAACTTTTATTAAAAAAACGCGAGTTTCCACGTTGTTGATACTGGTTTCTTATATGGTGTGGAATTGTTACAGATCTGTTACTGTTTTTTACTTTTACCGTTACAATGGCTTTTCAACTCTACGTAACTATTGTCGACCTAATTTTTGTCGTTCTATTTTGGCAGTTATTCGAAAATCTAGAGAATAACAAATGAGTGAACCTGAAAAGTCCAGCGGAAATTGATCAGAACTTTTGCCAAATCGTCACGAAACTGTTAACTTTCCACATAAATTATAGCATCTACAAAATTATTGTCTGTATTATTTTATTTTTAATGTCATTCCAGGTGTAATATAAGGTATATTACTACGTTACTTTTTCAATTATTATTTGTATTAATTGCAAAATATAGTTTTCGTTATTTTGCAGTTTTAAATGGTGCATTTTTAACTTAACACCCTCACACGTAGTGTTTAAAATCTGTGGTAGTTTTGTTATTGCACTGCATGGGAAACCAACAATTAACAGCCTAATAAGCTTGAGGGGAGGGTGGTTGAAACCGCTCGCTTCATTCAACAATGCATTTCCTGACTTCAATAATCTAACCACAATAGGTAATTAGAAGATAAAATCCCCCACCCCTGGATGAAACAACCGTTTCCTAATATCTGAACAACCAAGCAAACGCTCAAAACACGCTTGGCGGTACAACACGCGCTTCCTAGTTTCTTTATACAGCTTGACTGAAGTGCTGAATTGGCTCATGATTAGGCGACCATGCTCTTCTGTGACGTAACAACATCTTCAATATAGGAGAAATTAAGCTTTTTACCATACTCCTCTCTCTCGTTCTAAGGAAATAAAGAAACTAAACTCATGCTCCAACCGGAGAGATTGTACATGCGACTCTAGTAATCAATAGAACCCAGTAAGGGCAATGCACTGGAACAAGCAACGAAATGGCAGTAAAATACCAAGCTAGTCGGGTTGTTTATAGTCAAATTATAACAGGTGAATCCGCCTCAGAGCTTTTATTAGGCGTGTAATGGAATTCTTTATGGAAAAGGCTTTTTAAGTTTAGATGTGGGTATAACACCGAGTGTTACTGACAACTTCAGAAGTGTTCCTTTTACTGATTTGTACAGTTTAGATGGGCGATGTCATCAATTCTTTAGTTTTCTGGATTTGTTGTTTCCAAGTTATTTCCCACAGTCCTTCCTTGTCGCTACGACTAAAAGCTTAGACCTTTACCAAGTGGGAAATCATTTAAGTTATATTCCCAAGATAGACCTAAGTATAGTCGTTACATTAGCCTGCTTAACCTATATGGCTTCTCGCGTAATGTCGGCTCGCAGGCAATTTGAGACGGAAGGCAGATAATGTGCCTTCTAGCAAAAGATAAGTGTGATAATTTAATAGAGTAAATAACACTAAAATTTGAACTTAATTTGATATAGAAGTAGTTGTGATGGTAATATGTATAAAGCACATGGCGGAGGTCATAGTCCTAAATGTATTACTGTATGTAGATTTTCCGACTGTCAAATATAATTTTGTCTATAAAGTGTATTGCATACTCGCATAGATTATTATTATTATAAAATTTATTCCCGATCCCGACCTTGAAATTTGTTAGTTAACCATACAGTCTACCCTTGTGTTGAAACAACGAGCGTCAATCGCCCTTAACAAACTTTACCAGCAGTGCTGCCTCATCGGGTCATTACTGTTCACATAACTCATAAATATTTTATTGGGTACTTCATAAGCTCAAGTGGTTCGGTATCACCGTTGCAATATTTACAACTGTTTACTGTTATGTTTGTCAGCCCATTGCGTTTGCTTAGTTTGTTGTTAGTTGACCACATACTTAAGTGCGTGTTGTGTAGTTTTGCGCCACAATTTGTAAACGGGCTAATGTATAAAACTACGCTTACAAGCTCAGCTGCAAACGAATCCATTATGTTGTTTTATTTTAGTCTTTAACAAAAGTCAACATAATAGCAGTTTATTATTGTATCTCACCTCTACCGGCTTACTAAATGAATGGAACAGTGGTAATAGGACTACACGAAATAGATTGGGTGACAGAGCAGCCAAACTATGACGGATCAAACTACTGTGCAGTATCGTGCCCTGGAAAGACAACTTGAACCCAAAGGTATATTACTTTCTAATTAAAGTGTTTGTATGAACAGCTGTTGTTCCAGGACGTTTGCTTAACGACAACATCATCGGTGTCGACCATCTTGGTTATTCTATATATGCTGAAGCGTTGTCTGAGCTGTTACATCGCGTTCACACGCCTTTGACGGTTGGTGTCTTTGCCCCATGGGGCAGTGGAAAATCCTTCCTACTACGGGAAGTCCGATGTTAGTGTTTAAAATCTGATTTGTTTTTCTTTTAATACTTTCAATATTTAACGTTGTTCTTTCCCAGATTTGCTTTCAAAGTTTCAGAAACAAGACCACGTAGACGACTCCATAAAAGACGGCAGTAATCGTGGCGGTATAAAGTCAAAATGTCGCTCAATCATTAAAACCATTAAAAAACGGCGTCGAAAATGTTCTTGCATCGCATGGTCAGTGGTCATGCTGTTGATGATTGTTTTACTTGTGGGTACATTGGTTATTGCATTACATCCCACCGCACAGCAAGCTGTATACGAAATACTAACATTTTCGAATGACACGAGTACTTTTTTGCCCCAAACACGCGAGTTTAGCAATGGAGAACCGACTGCAGCGTCACCGCAGATGGCAGCTGGAGCTATCGGTTTTTTCGCTGTAACTTTTCTGCTTTCCGCCATTGGGTTGGTGTTTTTGGTGTTTGTTTGCTGTGCCACTAGTACAGACTCCAAGTGGTGGAAGAAAACCCGGAAACACTTCCGCTTGGTGCTCTACGCGGCATTTACGCAGATTCCAACACTAAGCGAGAGAAGTAAAGCCAGAGAGCATGAGCAGTACGACATTGTGGTTGATTTTAATGAAGATGCTGAACTTGCATTGATGGACACTGGAGGGCCGGTGGAAGTCGACAACGTTACAAGGTTTGGCAAGTGATTATTAATATAATATTATAAGTTTTAAAACTTTTTTTTAGTTTTAAAACTTAAGTCCGAAGATTATAAGTATTTTGTTTAAAGGTGCCGAACGAAATATATATTTGTCAACTTCAAGGCTTGGGAATACGCAGGAAGTGACACATTGTGGGCAGGTATCGTTACGAACTTGACAAAAGCCATCGAAAATGAATTTGGGTCGATGACATCAAGACTATTTCGAATGCTAAGTGTAGAGGAAGTTTGTGACATTAGTAAGAGGTAAAAGGATGTTTTGTGTTGTTCATTTAACATTTAAAAGAACTGTTTTTACAGGAAAGATCCGAGTACTGTTCGACTGCCCATTACTGACCCGAACGTCACATCGGGACAGATAAAACTAATCATGGCACAATATGGCGTGGTATTATCATGTGAAAGAGAAGCTGGGACATGGATCGTTCAATTCTCAAACTCAATTGAAGCTAAAAATGCACTGAAATCGCTTAAGATATCGGGGTTACCAGCAAGACTGTCAGACAGCAAACGAAACGTTGATGACGACGAAGAGCCGCCACCACGTGACCACAATGCATGTATTGAAATGGACAACTTGGTTCAAGATGATGATAAACCGAACGGCACAATAAGGTCGACTAATAAAACTCACTTTTCTACCCATTTTCTGAAGCATCCAAAGAGAGTCTGCTGCGGATGTCCTTTCCTGTATTTTTGTATCTTGTTCTTCTTTGCCATCATCGCTTTTCCAATCGGCGTTTGCATCTTGGTTTCACAACTACAGTTGGATGTTATCCGGGTAAGTGCTAATGCTAATTGTGTCACACACTCACTTAGTGTTTGAGCAAGTTCTTCTTTGTCACAGACTACGAGAGCTATACCGGCGGAGGTGCAGATATTAGCGTGGATGCCGGCAGCAATGGCATGTTTGGTAGTTTTTTCTCGCTTTTGTTACGCCATGTTTCAATCTCAAACCAGAAGAGTAAATCGCGCTCTTGTTGGCGTAAAAGGAAACATGGCAGCTGAACTTGGATTTATGAACAAAGTTAAAGACGAGGTCGGAAAGTTTAGTTAAATAAAACACTTTTCTATTTTTTTGATTTTTTTATTATTTTTAAAACAGGTCAAGATCATTGAAAAGTTGGTCCGGTGTTTGCGATTTACTCATAGCAAAAACTATAAGATAATAATTTCTATTGACGACTTGGATAGGTGTCCACACGAAAAGGTAACAAATGCACTTTATCTTGCTTTGGTGTAATGACATCTGAGTCAATATTAAATATTATCAGGTAAAGTCGGTGTTGGAAGCGGTGAACATTCTCTTGAGCGACCGATCTTCACCGTTTGTTTGCCTGATCGCGCTCGATTCCAGAGTGGCTGTCAAATGCATAGAAGAAGACATGGGCGCTGCTCTGCTGAAAGCAAACGTTAATGGCCACGAGTACTTGAAGAAAATCATAAACCTTCCTTTCTGCTTACCTGAGGTAAACTCTTTTTTTCTGTAAAGAAGCATTTTTACTCTTGTATTTTATTGTGTAGCTTGGATTGCGTGACAAGCGTCGTTATTTTGCCGGCATGATGGACCAGGCCGATAGAACCAAACTTCAAAAGAAAATACCTAGTAAGATACATTTTCAAGAATATGACACTTAAAAAACCGACGGCCTAATTGAAATGCAGAATTAAGTCATCAAGAAATTTCGAAGCAATCAACCCCAAGAAGTGCTAGCGATGTTCTAAAATTCCATAATTGCTCCGAACTTCACGATACGTCAACTCAAACTGCTGGTGATGGTTCCGCCATTCTAAAGTTTGTAATTGTGCTGTTTGGTATTTCTTCATACAGTTTAAAGTCTGATTTCCGTGTTTGCGCTATTCAAATATGTATTCGTTGACCACCAGCGCAAGCAGTGATGAATTAGATTCCAAAGCCACCACGCGTCCTGCAAGTGACCATTCGTTCCCCAATTTCCCGCATTCTCCTGACGTGGTTGATGGTCCTGATAAGGAATACCCCAATGACGTTACTGGGAAAGAATTCCTATTTCTGTGTCGGTACGTCTCGTGATGTAATGACGTTTCTCCTCTAAAACTTTTTTTCTCTAGAAAATTCCTCCACGATGACGAAACGCTAAAGTACCATTTATCTGGAAATCCCCGCAACATGAAACGCATTTTTAATGTAGTATCCATGACAACCCAACTCATGAGATCATTAGATGCCCAAGTTAGTTCAAATAAAACAACTCAATCATAACAACTAACGAGTAAAGATTTGCGTTCAGAGCGTACTTGTCAATTACTAGAAACCAAAATCTATAGTTAGTTGGTTTTATATATTGAATTTTTACAGAAAAGACGTGCAGTCGAACTGAATAAACTACTACCACCCCCTTCCACTTCACATATGGATGCCGGTAATACTAGTACAAACTCAAGTATCTTTTCGTATTAACCTATAACATGCGGCAGGTGCTGGACCATCTTCCATGCCGCCCACGATCGGGAGAAACGTTAAGGACGCTCGAGATGTTGTTGGGTGGGTCGTGCTAACCGACCAATGGCCATACCGAGTGAGCTACTTACTTCAAGTGATTGAAGATGCTGATCAACGATCAAACGCTGGAAGAAGAAGCGAAACCATAGCAGATGACGTGACTCTCATGACTATATATCAGTAAGCATTTTTTTTATACATATATCCATGGTCTAGCATAGGTTCATGAGACATGAACCCTGCTCTTTATCATTTGTAGGAATTCTGTGATACCGGAAATAAATTCAAATCTCAACGTCAACGAAGCTACTTTGCTTTCGCTGGACGGGGACCCCGATTTATTTCTGGGTTTCCTGCAAAATTTCAGCATAACGAAACGACGAGCATTGGAACTGAAGAGTGTGACCGTCAACCTCGATTATTCGTTGCGACAAAATATAGCTCTTTTCCGCTCTCTGGTGGATTTGCAGAAAGACCAACGCGATTCTAAAGAATATGATTATTGTAAATAATTATTAAAGACTTTTCGCCTCAGTCGAACACATGAATTACGTGCTTTATTTAATCACGTTGTAAAAAATTTCCACCTATTTATTTTAATTAAAACGGTCATGTTTAGAACCTCTTAATCTAAATTTTAGTTGTATGATAACAACAAAGGGCTTGTTACACATCATATGATATTTGATGTTCTATTTTTCGATTAAAATTAAACAATAACTGTTGGTCGCCTTTAGCGCTAGTGTTGATTTCTTTACTTCATTTATTTTCTTGTTTGTCGATGCCTTTTTACTGCATGCTACACTCCAACTGCAGTGTTCCACCCCTATTCGTACATGCAGTTGTAAACAACCGAATATTACTTGACCACGGTCGGTTTGCAGATTATTAAGTTATGTTCTGTACAATAAAGACGTACTCTTTTTTTTGTTCGGTTCAATAAATTCTCCAGGATTTAAGAAATATACTTTCATTCGATGTGATTTGATTAACTCTGATCGTTTCTCTTAATTTTTATGTCCAAGTTTCATTTTGATTATTAAATTTTGTTGTTGTTAATCTTGATTGTTTAGGTTTTTCATCTCGGCTAATAAAGTCAAATGTTGTTAAACAATTACATAATTAAACGCTGTTCTAATAAAGTCATCCATGATGAATAAATTCGAAGTTTATCTTCATTTTTACGCTGCTAAGTTCCTTTTGAAGCGGTATGTAGGTGCGTTGCGAACAAGGACTGTTCCACTTGAATAATCATCAAAAAAATGTTTCTAAATTCGTAGTTTTTTTCAGAGCCTTCGTTACAGCAATGAACAGTACAGCACAGATAGCGATCGTCAGCCTTGATTAACATTTAGAAGCGATATGCTGTTAGCAATTAAATTAGTTATGTAGTATAAATTAAGTCACGATTTGTATTTGACGTTATAATTGAAAACGGCTTCTCAAGTCGTTGGCTTACTAGCCCTACTGCTGTGAGTAGAATGAACGTCACGAATTTTGTTTCCGCTATACATTCTCCCAGTTCTATTTATAAATAGCCGGTTTCAAAATCTTAAATATTGCCTGAAGGAAAAGCCATGAATGACAAAATAAGTTTGGGCCAAGCTACTTCCTCGCAGCTCTAGTCGATACGTAACAGTTCAGCATCAATAGAGTGGATCAGGTGTTGTTATAGTGTGGTCCTTATTGTTAAACCCGAAATAGGCCAGACAATCAGTCACAAGCTTGTGTTACCTTAAAACTGGCTGAATTTCGATTTTCTGTCTTTCAGTTTTAGTAGATTAAAGAACATGAGAACGTGTTATACGTAAGCAGATGTTGATCAAGAAATTGCTGCTGATTAATAAATTTGTTTGTATTATGAGTTATAAGTAAAAATCAGGTAAAAGAAACAGTAACTAAATAATAAAGATCGATCATTCAGTTGGAAAGGGGTAATCTACGTGACTACACCTACATTGTTCCTTACTTAACGCTTGGCTTGACGTAAAATAATTTTATGTGCTGGTTACTTTTTTATTAGTATTTGCTGCATTACAAATTTGCTTAACATATTGAAATTGGTTAGCTGTTACATGTGAATCGCTAAAAATCGCATCCATATTTTTAGGAACATTTGAAGCAGCTCTTTTCAGTGTATTTTATGCCACAATGAAATTATCTAGTTATTTTTCTATTACGAATGCTGTACATTAAAAGTAACTTGTGTTTAATTTTGTTGTTTAAAGCACTCGGACAAGCATTTTTGGAAATTCCCGACAACTATCACTTTACGGATAGTCAAAGTGCTTGAATGCAGTCCACTGGTAGCAGTTTCCTGTTTAATAATTTGATTTCGAATCAATTGACAATTACGAATGCTGCATTTACTGATATTTTTATGCAGCGTGTTTTAATAATGGGTCGTGTCGAAGACGACAAAATAATATTATTACCCGGCAAGTGAACAAGTATGCCTTTCCAACGTGAACCATCTGTCGTGAAGGAAGTTATACCCAAGGGTAAATCCACTAAACCTATAATCTAATACAGTTTGGATGGACTTGCTTATTTAAACGATTAGTCCACATGCATTCAACTTCATATATAGCATACACTGGTTTTTATGTAAAATCTAGTAATTGCATGCAAGTATGTTACCTTCTAAACAAAATAAATGCCAATTGGAATTAATAACATGCCATTCTTTCGAGGGAAATATAATTTTGTTTAAATTTAATAATCTTTCCATTTGTAAACAATGCATTTTTACATAGGCCTACATATTTTTATCATACTTTAAATTTATTATACATGTAGCACGAACAATAAATGACATACAAATACCACCTCACAGGGAACATTTTGAACGACAACGATGTCGGTGTGGATTACCTCGGTCACAGCGTTTACGCCGAAGCACTGGCTCAACGCATACAAAGCGTTAAAACACCAATCACCATCGGTGTATTTGCTAGTTGGGGCAGCGGGAAATCATTTCTTGTTAAACATGTTAAAGGTATGTTTTACTGGGCAACTAAGTTGCATTTTGGTTATTTGCTTAATCTCAGTTTGGTTAATACATGGTGCCGATTATTGTTTTGTAGAGTTTTTATTTTTATAACGCTAATGTTAAGGAACACGCGACACGATAAACACATAATTACCATTAGCATTTTTCCTCGGCGTAGTTTTAAGTTTTATTCTAAAACAAAGATGTTCTATCGTATTTTCTCTTTCTAACTACGTTGCACATGCGCATAGAAAATAAGGACCCTTGGCCGAACGGTTAACATACTTGTCTGAAAGACAGCCGCGCTGGCTTTTGTGGGATTACATTAATGTACCTTTGTTGGGAAACTATACAATACATGAAAATGCAGGCCACAGTTACTTGACTTATTTGTGTTTACACACTATATGTTGTTAATGGTTAATGACCTGAATGGGAAACAAATCAAAAACGGTTTTGTAAAGCCAGGGTTATTGCATGATTGACAATCGAAAATATCCCATGGGAATTAACAGGTTTGGTTTTAATATTTTGTGATAATACCGAATCGACCCTGAAAAAAATAAACTTAAGATTTATTCTGAGTTGTCAAAATATACGACACAAATCCAACATTTATAAAAATTATTTCCTTATCTTGCCACGCCCCATACTAAAAAAAAGGCTTACTAAATGAAATAATTTTATTTTATATAAGGTTATGAACTATTAAGCCATTACTACATTATAGATTTCCTGCGAAGGTACGAACAACAACACCAAGTTACAAGGCAAATGCGACGGAAAAGGCACGACCGGTCAAAATGCTGTTGCCAAACAGTTTTGCTCATTTTTGTCATATCTCTTTTAATAACCTGCTGCATATGGGCTGTTTCACCAAATTTGTTCACAGAACAATTTATTTCGGAAAATTTTAATGAAACTCCGTCTAATGCAACAAGCTCACCAAATGAAACTACGACAGTTTCCCCACTTGTTTTTTGGACCAAATTGTCTCGATATGTGGCATTAGCCGTGTTGCTTTTCCTGCTGGTATGTGTCAGCGTGATAGTTTGTTGCAACAAAAACTGGTGGTCATCTGATTTTTTTGGTAACTTTGGTTTGATCTCGTTCGTGGCTTTCACAAAACTTCCAATCAAAAACCACCCAAGTTCGATTGTGCACGATTCATCCGAGCGTGAGGTTGAACACGTAATTCAAAATGAAGGACAAGAAGATAAAAAAATGTTTGAAAACCAAAGGTGAATTTTATATACTCCTTAGTACACTTAAAGGCTGTATATTTTCTTTCGCATATTACTGATAACATAAGGCTACGTGGGTTCACAAAAAAAGGCAATTGGAAACCTGGGTTAGTGGGTAACTTACCCACATTTGCTGCGCCTGTTCGTTTAAATCTGGTGGATTTAATTTTTTCATTTAAACTTTTTTTTTTTTTAGGTACATATTCGTTGATTTTAACGCTTGGGAATATGCTGGAAGTGATACATTATGGGCGGGAATCGTCACCAAGCTATCTGACGCTATCGAAGCAGAATTCGGAAGTGTTACTTCACGATTGTTTCGTATGCTGGAAGTGGAAACGATGAATACTGACGTTGAAAAAGATAATTCTACCAGATTGTTTGTGAAATTAAGCAGTACGGATGTTGAAATAAAAGAGGGGTTCCACGATATTATGTTACAATATGGTGTGGTTGTATCACTCGAAAGATACGAAGATTGGGTCAATTCCAAAAAACCTCATGACAAGGTGGTGGGTGGTAGAGTTTGCGCATTATACTGAAGCAGCAAACGCAAAACAATATCTTGAACTTGACGGAGTGGAAGTAACTTACGTTGACCCAGCAGTGTTACAAAATTCTGCGAATGGACACAATGGTAATACAAACGGTCATAATAACACAGATATTGAATTGGGTGACTTTCGTGACATATCCAATGGAAAAGGTCAGGACCAGGAACACTTGCTGGATAACCGCTCTCACGGTCAAGTGGAAACTCAAGTTAAAAGCGGCTTTTGCAGGCATTTCAGAAAATATCCAAAAACTACTTGCAGTTTTCCTAATTTGTTCTGGTGGATTTTGCTGACAGTTGTCTTTATCTCTCTACCCGTGATGACGTATGTTATTGCTGACGTCATGAAACTTGATGTATTTCGTGTACGTGCTTTAACTTACAACGTATTTTCTGACATTTTATCGATGTTTACTTTATTCAGACCCCGCGCGCTGTACCGGTTACAGTACAAATTTTCTCGTGGTTGCCGGCACTGGGAGGTTCCGCGTTTGTCCTTATCCGGTTCGTGTGGGCGATGTTACATTCACAGAGAAATCGCGTGAACACTGCACTCGCTGGTGCGAAAGGGAACATGGCCACTGAGCTTGGGTTTATGAACAAAGTTAAAACTGAGGTTTAGACTGATTGATTTGCTATTTCAGTACATATGTGATCACAGTATTAAACTGATGTTCGAAATGCAGGTACATTTTGTCACCAAATTGATCGACTGCGTAAGGTTTACGCACAAGAAAAATTACAAAGTTGTTATTATTATTGATGATTTGGACAGAGTTCCTCTAGACAAGGTTTGTAACAAAATTTTCTTTTTTTTAGAATATAATTATTGTTATTTTGTATCAGGTAAAGTCGGTGTTGGAAGCGGTGAGCATTCTATTGAGCGACCGATCTTCACCGTTTGTTTGCCTGATCGCGCTCGATTCCAGAGTGGCTGTCAAATGCATAGAAGAAGACATGGGCGCTGCTCTGTTGAAAGCAAACGTTAATGGTCACGAGTACTTGAAGAAAATCATAAACCTTCCTTTCTGCTTACCTGAGGTAAATTTATTTCAAGGACCGATCAAACACTTTTCGGATTAAAGTCAATGGGATTTTCTGATGACTTAAAAATAAAAAGCTATGTATAAATTAGAGTATAAAAAGATAAATACCCTTTTTTTATAACTTGCAATGACAACTAAGTTCCTATGTTTACCGGTTGTTATACAGTCTCGTTAAAGACAGGTTTAATCAAATCGTCAATATGCGAAATGCAAATTATTTATATTATCAGATCGGCAACGACAGTAAGCAGCAATACATCGGTGGGCTAATTGACCAGGGTGACATAACCAAGAAACGGAGAGCAAAGCTCAAAACAGATGGTCTGTTTAATTAAAACATTACGTTGTGGTATATATATGTTAAATTACTTTTATACAGTCGTAGATGAGACACGATCAAGTGTTGATCAAGTAGGAAAAGTGCTAAGAAATGGACAAGTCTCGCCCAACTTAAACGGAGCGGAAAATCATAACTCGGATAATTACAAGGAAACTAATTTAT
>CH003018.1:918433-962800 GCA_000149265.1 Ciona savignyi | reverse complement strand
CCTGCAGAAGATCCGGTTTTAACTCCAACTAACTCTCAAAATCCAATATTGCAACCATCGCCAACGAATACAAAAACTGAACAACCACCAGCCGGTTTAGTTTTACAATTACACCAACCTTAATAGTAACTTTATAAAAAATGCCAAACAAATTAATTTGTTTTTGACAACCAAATGTAATAGAATTTTTGAAGAGAATTTGTTTCTAAATAAAAACAAGTATAGTTTGTTGACAAGTAACCTCGCATAATCACATTCCCGATTGTAAGTGCAAATGTGATTATGCGAGTTGACTACAATTCAAACCTTTTGAAACACCCTTTAATGGTGGCATCCGTTTGCGAATAAACCAGCGGTCCTAGGTTGCTGGATTTGTTGCATTATTAAGTAAAAATAAAATAAAATAAGGCCATGCAATAGAAACACGTGTGAGCTGGCCGTTTAACAAAGTTTATATTTGAAATTGTTGTATATTCGTTTTAAATGATAAATATTTTCCCTTATTTGTCGCGTATTGACCGACCATTCTTTAATTGCCATCTCACAACTACCAGATGCGTAGCCAGCTTTTTTAATATTATAGGTTTAGTGAGCATTTCGGTATGACGTAACTAATAGTTCGTTGTGTGACGTTTTATATTTTATTAGTATATTCACAAGCGTTGGAACTGTAAGGTGGTTTGGCTTTCCGATCTGAAATTTTAAAGCAGGGTATCTATGACATTAACCAAATTAGGTAGACGGTCAA
Source organism: Ciona savignyi (assembly GCA_000149265.1). Lineage (NCBI taxonomy): Eukaryota > Metazoa > Chordata > Ascidiacea > Phlebobranchia > Cionidae > Ciona > Ciona savignyi. Next base: position 962,052 of record CH003018.1, on the reverse strand, counting down.
TTTAAAACAATCTGGTATGGGTTGGGGGGTTATTGTACTAACCACCCAAATCAATATTAGCCCTATATGATACAACAGTTTAGACCAGTGGTTCTCAAACTTTTTAGAGTTGGGACCCACTATTAATTACCACAATAATGGCGACCCACTTAACTTTATATATAGGGGAAAAGTGGGTAAAATGGGCCACTTGGGTAAAAGGGCCCCCTCCATTTTCAATATATTTTGAAGAATAAAAATTTGCTGCAAAAACCAGTGTCAGTATATCAAATTATGGAATCTCCAAACCGAAGTTTGAGCGTGAAATCGACAAACTCAATGTTTTCTGTAGCTATTTCGGTTTGAGAAGGTCTGAATCTAAATTTGCAATTTTTGTTTTCTGCTAATATATAATAGAAAAGATCAAATACTAAAATAAACTTTACTGTAGTTAAATAGAACTATATAGCCTAGACCTACTTTTACTGGTAGAAATAAAACTTCTTTTTTTAAATTTTTTTTATAGAGATTTTAAGTCGTATGTTGGCACCTGTCTAATATGGGCCCCCTGTGTTCATTTGGTAACTAACGGGGCTAGACTTAGCATTAACAGTACTAAAAGGCTAGACTTAGCACTAACATTCATATTATGTGTTTCACAATAAACTAAACGGGTTTTCTAAATGCTATTAATAACATGAATTGATAGTTATGCTTCCACTAAAGTAGCAAGGTGTTATTGCATTAGTATACTAGTAACTGGGTATTAAATAAAAAGTAATTGCTGTAATCCAAAGTGTTAAATTAAAAAAAACAAACTACATCATAAAAAGAAAAATAATAACATTGTTTATATGGGAAGCGAATATGGATACTGTTATCTGGCGAAATGTTAATGTCGAAAACGGGCCGGGGCCCATTTTAGACTACACCCTTGTCTAAAATGGGCCACTAACGAAATATTTTTCTTTGTTGATAAAATATATTTAACAAAAATTATTAGAAAGGTAACATGTTATGTGTAAAGACTTTGGTATTAGGTGACACCACATGAAAAACTTAAGTCCAGCGGGCTTTATATCAGTAAAAAATCCGATTTGCAACTAAAGGGCCCATTTTACCCACTCTTCCCCTAGTTGTTGTAACATGTGTGAGAGACGAAAGGTTCAATGACCTGAGGTCAGGTGAACATCACCTAACGATTCAAGATTGTGTGATGTCACAATTATGATAATGTCCACTTGATTTTTGTATAGGAAATAGCCAGTATAGTTAATCAGAGCTTTCTATAACTTTTCACGACCCACCAAGATTCCTTTCGCGACCCACCGGTGGGTCGCGACCCATAGTATGAGAAACGCTGGTTTAGACCTGTCAAAACTTTTTGGCATTTTGGCAACACAATGAACATCATATGCAATGGTAATTCTTTAAACCACACCAATTTTTTTAATTTTTTCCCCGGTATTAAATAACCTGGCGAAAAATATAAATATGGCGATATAAAAGCCGGAAGAAGAGTGTGCAGTATTGAGGGGTCGGATTTAACAAGTTTAGCCCGAACTGCCGAGAAATGGCGGAAAAAGAAAAAAAAACTTATATGAAATTCTACTAATATCAGTGCATCGAAATTGGTTAATCAATTTTATTCCGACCGAAATCAGCGTTTCCTGAAACGCGCAAATATGGTACATGGCTCACGTATTGAGAGGTCTTATTCTCATTATTCAAGCATAGAACAGAAAACCGCTATCCATGCAGGTGTTCGATCTTGTGCGTTAATGGTTAAATTAATCAATATATATATATATATGCTTCTTCCAATCAAACAAACATTAAATAATCACCACCATTGTTACGTAGAAAAATAGTCATTTAAATACCATGTGTAAGAGAATGCCACATGTCATTCGGCCGAGTATAGTGGTCTATTAATTGGTTCATCGAAAGCAACCTCGGTCAACTATTTTGGGGTAAAATCAGTGATGGGATTCAAAATTTTAAGAACAGGTTTCCTTTTGTATCGTACTTACTAACAACAGGTTTCCTAAAAGGTCGAATGTCTGTAAAAAAACAAGAATCGGATCGGTGATTATCCCGACGTTCCAAGAACGGGTTCGAACGAATACATGTAAACCTCTCGAATCCCATCACTGGTTAAAATATATTTAAGTAGCAACTGTCTAGTAAAAAAAGTCTACAAAATCAATATGTCAAAAAAAAAATTGTTTTTCAAACGTGAAAAATTTAGTTTATTCATGATACAAAATTCATATTTTCATAATTTTATGATTTATAGGTGATAAAAGGCGTTGATTAACGATATGGAATTAAAATATTTTTATTATATTTATTAAGGGAAATATACAAAGTGACTAATTAATAAAATAGTGTAATTAATGGCTTGGTCAACCCAACAGGGTTCTACTAAATCTGAGCAACATGATATATGGATATAGATTTTCTTTTCTTTTTTCTCAGGTTTTATCCACTTCGATATGCAAAAAAACATAAAATGATTGAAAACAATACATATTATGGTTTAAGTTTGCTAGTTTTATTTTGTCGACCTAAGATATCAATTTTTACCAGGTAATAAATTAAGCATTTTTAAACAATTTAGAACCGTTTAGGGGGAAGAATTAAACCAAATGTGAATAACATATATGTAGTGTAGTATACTGATACAAATTAGTAAATATTTTAAATTAAAAAATGCCAGGTTGCATGAAATGAACATCAAGCTCTTCTTTTGATCCGCACTGAGAAAGGCTTTGGAGCAAGTGTGACTCCGTGGAGTGGAGCATCATCAATGAAATCCTTGCCATCCGGAACATTCATGGAAAACTTCTGAAACATGGCTACGAAGAAGAGGAAAAGCTCCTGCTTGGCAACATTCATTCCAACACAGATGCGTAATCCTTTTAAACAATTGGTTTGTCAGTATCCAGTACTGACACTGTTAAGATGTATAATTCGGAGAACAGGCAAAGGCTTTAATGAAAATCCGTAACCACCGATGCTACAAAATGAAAATGAATTTTCATAGGTAGTATTGATGGTGGAATAGGTATAGTTGTTATTGTGTAGTACAGTATACTAATCATTTAAAATATCTACCATTTTTGTTTAACCTTTACCGAATTATTTTAAAAAGAACCATGTGTTTAAGATATTTGCGCCAGGTGCAAGTTTAAAGATATTTGTGTTGTCTGTAAGATAAAGAGGTAATAAACATGCTGTGGTGTTGTTTTTATCTAATATATATTCTTTGTTAATATATATCAGTTGTTTTTTTCATTAACTTTATTTAAAAAAAATTGTCTTAGTAATACAACCTATCGGAGTATCAATACTTACTTTTCTACTTACACAAACCTCTAAAATAATATACTAAAAACAATAAAAAAATACATGTTTCCCTAACCTAAGCTATACGAACTGGTTACCACTAGATTCTCATTTGGAAGATATTTTCCATTGTTGTTCATGTGTTGACTTTTTCATATTTTAAACTGTTTCAGTTCCAATGTAATAAGTTTTCCAGTTTCCAACAGCACCTGATAAAAACGAAAAGTATGGCAATGGCACAAGCCATAACTATCTGTTGGACTATGCACTGTGCACCTTACACCAAAAATATAGATTTTGAGGTCAGCATATAAAGAATATTTTAAACTTTTACTTTTTTGTGTGACCCTGTATTTTGCACCAGTAGTAACACTTTTTGGTTGTTTTTTACTTAAAATAACTTTGACTTTAGGTTTACTATCATTTTTAGAATTACTACACAACGGATTTTATAAAACACCGATATTCTGTATTATTATTGAATTTTTTTAAAGTTATCATGCAGCATATTTATTATTAAAACAGTAGGTATTTAAATCCGCTACACTTAACAGTAGAAAAACTTGACCAGCATTATCTTACTTTTACAGGTAAAAAGTTACATGCATAAGATATACTGGAAAACTTAATACTGATGGAACTGCCTTAGATTTAAGTAGCTTTTCACATCCTTTAAAAATCACAACAAAACATTCTGAAGAAATAAATAATGAAATTAGTGGAGACATTTTTATCTCAGAAGTGGAATAAGTCCCTGTTATTTTGTAAAAAATTGCATTAAAATGCATAGGCTACAGTTTAACTTCAACATGTGTGTGTGATTCTCAATGTACCTGTTATAACTCCACACCAGGCAATCCAAGAAATTGCCATTTATATATAAATATATTATCGGTACAATGTACTAAGATTATTTTGTGTGATCCAATGCGCAGCTACAATAGATGTTGTTATATAAATTTTGTTATGTGTATAAATATTAATATTTATATTTGTATAAGCCAGGATATGATGGGTGAGAATTTTTTTTTATAAATTTGTCATTTTTTAGAAAAAATTGTGGAAGCCAATTACCATTTGTATGTATAAATAATCCCAGGAAAATTTTTAATTTAATTTAATTTAAATTTAATAAATTACCTCCCCCAAATGGCATAAAGGCAGTGCGAGTACCAACTTTCCCATCATTCTCCAAAAAGTTTGTTGGGTCAAATTGATTAGGATTTTTCCAAAACTTGGGATCGAAGTGAATAGAATGGTAGCAGGGCATGATGGATGTGCCTTTGGGAATTTCATATCCAGCGACTTTCTGGTCTTCTTCCGAACAATGTATCAAACCTGAAGTGTGGAGTTATTTTCGAAAATTTTCCCTTTAACATTAAAGTTGTGTAACCACTGCTCCACCTTGGTATAAACAATTGCAAAAATATAAGTTTTTATTAAATAAGAGATTTTGTTCAGTTCAAAACAGCATTAATTCTTTTATAAAACTTTAGTCTTTGTTTCAAACTGATGAAACTAATTGTTCTATAACAAGTCTATAGGGAAGAGTTAGGAAAGCATGTCCGTATACTGCTTTATTTGTTTAGTAATATTATAGTCTAGCCGGGTATAGCAATAATGTAATAAAATAACATAGCCAAACAGCAATAAAGTGATAAAATAATCGTTAAAATAAAGCTGATGTAAGAAAGCTACACCTCAGCATTTATCTCTCATCAGTTTTATTATTGCATGTTTATCACATACTTAAGAGGTCTGTACACATTGCTTATTGTACAATACCTATGAGTGACATTGAATTGCATAGGAGATTAGAATTTTTTAAATATATGACATTAGCTATACCAATGGGGGCAATGGTTGCAAATCTTTGTACTTCAAGAATGGTTGCTTCACAATAGGGCATCTTCAGTCTATCTTCATACTTTGGTACTTGATCCAAACCCAGTATGTTATCAATCTCCTGCTGCACTTTCACTATTGACAGGTACATGTTAGCTATATGTTCAGAGAGCATTTAAGCAAACATGTTGGCTACCTTGAATTTCAGGATTGTTCACCATGTACAAAACTGCCCAACTCAAAGTTGTGCTGGTAGTTTCAGTTCCAGCTTGAAAAAGGTCCATAATCGACATCTCCAAACCTGACACACAAAAAATGGTGAAAATTTAAATAATCCAGTACACAATAAGACTGCAACAATACACTGATTATATTAATTAACATGCAACAATATAATAGTGTTACCTCTAAAATTTTAACAAGTGCACAAGCAATGTACTTAAAAACAGTTTGTTACACTATTAAATTAACTAGCTGATGCCGTCAAATCTGGGCTGTTAAAAGTTCTATTTATGGACATATTAAATTATACTGTGTAAGGTTTAACAACATAACTTAAAAAACTTTAGTCGTAGTAAAACTATTGCTCTAAAATGCTTCAGATCCGCCATATAATAACCAATGATAAAAAGCAGAAAAAAGCTGATATATCAAACATGTGTCTATTTAACAAGATGGTGGAAGTAAAATAAATTTTAATCATCAACATCCAACACATAAGTGCTGAAGATTGAAGCTACTGCTGTCAGTTGGAATACATCAGCTAGATTCTCTATTTGATATAACGGTTGAAAAAAAATCTATGTAAATCATTTTGGTTAAGAAGCAATTTTTAAGAGACTATTTAACACTGTATCAATTTTAATACTCTTATTATTTAAGAACAGCTTCTGATATATGTTTACTCTATTAAGCATTTTTAATTTCGTTCTGTTATCAAAAAAATATCCAGGATTGACACACTGAATAAAATGCTGTACAAATAACTTACGACTAAACTCATAATATTTTCATGACATGTTTAATTCCAATTTAATTATATCTACTTCATTTTTTGCAGAAAGGGACATACTAATATATTATTTATGGGTTTTCTTCCAATCCAAAGGAAATGCATATTGATTTTACTCTATTTCTTTTTTTCTTTGTAATTGTTCAACAGCAAAGTTTTGTGAACCAATTTTTGGCATTAAAAATTGGCAAATTTTTGTAAAATTGAAGATCGAGTAAAAAAAGTGTGATTTTTGTGGCAAATTAAGACTAAATCCAGGGAGACTCTAAGCACATCAGCCATTTTATGCAAATGGAGAATGTTTGGTTAGGATATGCTAGTTTTTTAAATATGTTAGTACCAGAAAGCATAGTGTTATGATCTATTTAACTATGTTTATCATTTTTAGACTTTTAATAATTACCTTTCATACATAAACGCAAGCTTAGAATATTGGTCTTGAATAGAAATTGCTTTCGGTAGGCTTAATCTTTTTAAAATATAGTTTTAGAGAGACACCAATGTGTACGGTGACAGGAGCATAATTTCTGGGTCAACTTGTGTTAACAGGTATCATGCTCCCCTAGTTAACATTCCTTGTCACAAATTTACCTAGATCACTTAGGTAAGTATTGTCTTTGGAAAAATGGAGTTCTGCAAGATAACAATCAATATAATCTCTCGGGTTTTTTACATCAAGACGTTCTTTATGCTCTTTTATCTCAGTTTTAACGAATTCATGGATTTTGCTGCAAATGTACAGATTTAAATTTGTGTAAATATCTGGGAGAATAATTGACGATTTTGTAACATTTTATATAAAACACATCACCTTTATATTAGTATCAGCTTTTAATGTTGGCCACCTTAGCATCAAGAAAACTTTTAATTAGTAATAAACTTACGTATTCACACCATTTTAATGCCAGAGTAAAGGTAATCTACACTTCTTTATTGAGAAAAATTGTTAGTATATTACAAAACAAAATTCAGATTTGATTTCATTCCGAAGTAAGGGAGTTAAATGTGACCAGTAACATTGCGTGTTAATTATAATGACTCTTTACACCAACATTTTAAATTCTTTCATACCCCACTGAGTCTTTGACTTCATGTCCACATTTTGGCAGCCAGTATTTATGTAAACCTGGTATAATAGAAACAAGGAAGTACAGAGGTTGACTCAAAAATTTTGCTTTTTGAAAGAACTCATTGTTGATATGGATTAGCTTCTTAAACTTTTTGTCACCATAGGAATATCTATCAACAAATAGGCAGGGTAAAGTAGCATGTTGAAAAATAATGGATATAATAGGGTGTTCCAATGGGTGAAGCTACATGCGGTACTAGATGTTATCAAACCAATATGCTTCTGGGTACAAGCAAACAACTTTCACATACGACAAAACTAAACAACTAGCTAATTACTGGTTTAGTTCCCACAATTATGTGATATCATGCGAACAAACTTGCTTGTTTGGGATCTAGTACTACACCAATTTAAATCAGCCAAGCAAATTAAGGTTAAAATCTCTAAAGATGGGGATTCAAAATTTTACTTATACATTCTTATTACCTGTTTCCAAATGTAAAGTAAGCCAGAACATTTAGCACAGCTGGATCTAGAACACTAGACGGGAAAAATAAATCTCCTCTTGAAGCAATATTCTCAAGTTCTTCAACTATGGATGGAACTTCTGCAATAATGCATTTTTCTATTCCCATTCTTCCCATCCCCATTGTTCTCATTGCTGCATTGAAAAACTTGCGATTTGCCATCCATTTCGGTCCATATGGGGCGACGGCGATTCCTTCATCAAATAATGTAATTTTGACAATAATATAATACATTTAGGGATGCTACTAATTACATTACACACAAGTGTGTCCACTAGGTAGTTTAAATACTTCATGAGCTTGCACTTTATACATAACAACATAAATAGCAATGTCCACTCATAATCAAAACTCAAATATATAAGAATTGAGGACTTTTTTATTCTGTCATAATTTGAAATTAAATTCTAACATTTTAGCAAAATAAGTTTTGTTCATATAATTTTAAATCAGCATATAACAGTTAAAAATTTTATTATTTTTATTTATCAATGCTGTGTATTCCAAATTAAAATTATATTTAGAGTGGATCAAAATTAATTATTCATGTGCCAATGGCTACCAAGCCAAGGGTTACCAACTAAAAATTGTCCAGAAAAATTATCTAAACTTTATATCAATAAAATAGGTCAACTATTATTTGTCCGAATGCACAATATATATATTGTGGCTCACATTCCAAAAATATAAAATGTTGGTGGCATTCCAAATAAGAATGGAACCCATAATTTTGAACTCACCATCCCGTCCTTCTCCTCTTAATAGCTTTCCAGTTAATGAAGGGAATCTTGATGCAAAATCTTTGGGTCTATTTGATATAACCTGAAGGGTGATAATATTTTGTAAAAAACGATTTTTTTTAAATTTGCTTCTCCCAAGATTTTACCTCCTTGATTACATCGTAACCACACAAACACACTATTCTGTTGCAGCCAACAGTAAGTGTAAAGATTGGGCCATATTTCACAGCTAGCTGGGGCAACTCTGAAAAACATTTTTGAATAATGATATTGAGGTAATCAGCTTTAAAAGTAGTGCGTTAGATAGTCAACTTAATGGTTGTGTGAGAACATAAGATGGTAGGCATATTGGCACTTAATTGATTAAACCTGTATCACTGAGTGTGTAAGATACCACAGAAATGTCTCTATTGTACCCACAGCAGACTGTAAAATATTCCGTAACCAATATTCTTTTGTTACCAAGTATCCGGGGGCCTAAATACAAATTTGTCCTCACCAAAAAAAATATTACAAATTGTACAAAATAACTGGACACTAGAAACCATCACAAAATTAAAAGGTTTTTAGAAGAAACAAAGAAAATGCTGGGACCTCATTTACTTATTAAACTGTTTTGTAGCAAGTAGTTTTAAAGTTTCGGCATTCTGTGTTTATTTTTTTGATAAATTGTGGATTCTGCCCAAAACGGAGCACAAATGGCAAGAAGCACAGTTAAATATAAAAATTTAGTTGACAGAGTCTATGATTTAGATAAACAATATATAATTGTTTCTAAGGTGTACGATATTAAATAATAAAAATATCTCTTTTCATATTAGCTTTTTTCTAAATAAAACCTAAACAGTGGAGATAAATAAATTATATAGTGTAATGCAACTTGACATTGATCGGCTGACACAGATATATTGTTGCTCTTAGCTACATAGCTTTATAGTAATTTAACTAAAATTTATTTTAAAACCTTTATTTACCATTTTAATTATATTAATGGCAATACAATTTTTTTCAATGAGAATTAACAAGTATTAAACAAAATTAAACTACATCATTGCCAGTTTGTAATTTGTTAGATAATTTCAGTAAGTAATATTATGTAAAAAAAAATTATTTTTATTAAAAATGGTATTTTATGGTACTGCAAATATAATCTGATGGTATTAAAAAACTGGAAGAATCATCACAGTTTAAATATCAAAAAAATGTTATTGTGGTGTTGAAATTTTGTGCTCACATTTGTTACAAGAAAAATAAAACGTTGAACATTTGTTAAAACCTTTTAAACTTTATCGAAAAGTTAAAACTACTTTCTGGTTAAATGCTGAAAGTTCATTTCCTGACCAAGTAGTCCCTTGTTTACATTGCCTAATATTATTTTTACGAGTACCGGTACTTTAACACTTAGTTCGAAGAACAATAAATAGCAGAAACTTTAAAAAAGGGTTTGAAAAATACAGTATATTGTAAAACACTTATATATATATAAATTCTATATTAATTATATATATATATATATATGTATATATATATAATATTTCTTAATGTAAATGCATGGAGCTTTAAACAATTTCCATATTAAAAGCTTCCTTGCTAAGTAATTGACAATTATTCTTGCTGGTACAATTTTATCAGAAAAATACATCTTACAAAATATACTAATCTGCAGCCAATTAGTTCAATTAATATATTTGACAACCCCTATAACTACCCACCATATATTGGGTTTAAATTTTTTTAATATGATTGTTTATCCGATCAAACCAGTAGCAGAAATTAGTTTGACCAATAATTTTAAAATTGGGGAATTCCCCATAGGTGTATCAACCAAAATTTACATATTGATGTAATTTCCCCGCGTGTTTTTATCGGTCCGCCATATTTTCGGTTTGGGCGTGATTGAGGCAATACCCATGGTTGACCCCAGCAAAAGTTAGGTTTAAACAAAACTTTATTTAAAAAAATTCTTGAAATCCCCAACCTGGTTGAACCAGCCATACCGCACAGTAGGATAGGATATTTATTTCCATCAATATAAAAGGGGGGAATTCGGTATCAAACGTTGGACTACTTTGCGATTAAGTATGGGATCGGTCTAAACCCCGCATTTTGTACACATCGTCATATTACTTCGCGCCTATCGCCTGATTACCGAAGCTATTGCAGTATGTAATATACGGATGGGCTGCTTCTTCAATTTTAGTAGAACCCATTAATTAAGTGGGTTTGAGCGATTTTTGCTAAGTGCCATGCTTAGGGACACAAACTACTGGCTAGCGATTGGTGTCGAACTTGTAACCCATTGGTTAAAAGACCACACTAACCCACCTAGCTATTGATGTGTAAAACAATGCGGAATAAACAGCTTAAATCGGCAATTGGGTTAAACCTCCAATAGAGTGCTAAATTGCATTAGTTAAAGTTCTACCTAAACATTTTGACGAGTATCTCAATCAATATTTAGTACCCGTGATCAGTGTAAGCTACAATTACGCCACAAAATCTTAAAGAAAAATAAAATACAACCGGTTTGTTCGAAGTGTAAGAAAGTGCAAGGTCTGTAGTAGTTTATTTATTTAATTTATTCATTTATTGCCCTAGTATTAAAAAAAGTATTTTTTGCCCTAGTATTTGAAAAATAAAGTAGAAAGGTTGTGAATTGAAAACCACTCACATGTTAGGCGATTGTGTCCGTGGGTAAGGCACTAGGCGATCATCGCTTAACCCCTGGATTAAAACATTATAAACATGTTATTAATTTAACAATACATTGCAATAACTCCTCCGGCAAAGCGGCGTCGGTCGCGAGGTTGACGATAGGTCTATCTCATATATTTATATACTATCATCGCCGCATTATTAGGCCTATAAACATGTTATTAATTTAACAATAAATTGCAATAACTTTTCCGGTAAAGCGGCGTCGGTCGCGATGTTGACGATAGGCCTTCTATATTTATATTTTATCATCGTAACATTACCAAACCGATTTAAGAACTAAAGATTTGTGTATAACATATAGTACTGTCAGCAGAAGTATAGTAACCTGATTACAATAAAAATCGGTATCCCATAAATTTATAATTTTAATAGTAAAAAATAAATGATTGTACTTCTGTTAAAATTGCAAGAGGAGTTGCAAGTTGGAAACTTCCAAGCAGAGGAATTCTAATAGGTCCCGGAGGATAACGCCGAAAATTGTTGAGGAGTATGTAGAACCAGTGGAAAAAAATGCTACAAAGATGCAGGTTCCAATGACCCCAAAAACATATTAATGCAAACTCGGGGATAAAATGTTATATCCTTTTGTATCGTAACATGACCAAACTGAATTAAGAACTAATTTTTCATTAATATGTACCCTTGAATTTGGTTTTATTATTATTATTAACGTTCAATGTTGTCGTTTTTATTCGCCGAGCGTAATGGAGTAAACATATACACCCATCATTATTGATTTATACAACAATATATCTATCATATGGTTAATAAAAAATATTAGTAAAGACCTATGTTGTTTAGAATAAATATACCCTTTTTCATACGTTGGTGGCCATATTGGTTCGCATGCTAGGTTTCCACATTAAGGTAACTAATCTAGTATTTGTACCGAATTTTTCGTTTTACGTGTCAATCGGTGCCTGTCAATTACGAAAAATGTACCACGAGCAGATATTAATATAAGCAATGGTTGGAAAATATAACCAAGCTTAAGTTATATTTAAAGGGGAAAATTTATCAACGGGAAATTCAATACCTATAGGCGGCTGCATTTTTAGTGCTACCTTAAATAGTTGTTACATAAGGTTTCTGAACGGGTGTGTATGTATTCTCAATTTAAAACTTTCGTAAAAAGTGTAACTATACACTCTTTTATACCTTTCGCAAAAAAATATAATTGAGATTTTGTATTTTCGTTTTCCCCATTCAAGTTGAAAAAACATGAATATCTTATTCTAAGCCAATTGTGGTCTAAAATTGCAGTTTTACATCAAAAAAACATAGTAATGATATTTTTAATTTAATTCTAAAAAACAACAACCTCTTTAAAGTTAAAAATGCGCGTTAATATAAATAATTCAATACTAAATGGAACAACAAATCCGTTTAACCCACAAGAAATAACAAAATAATAATAGCAGCAAAAGGAAAGGTTAAATAAAATTGTGTAATTAAAGCATATTAATGTAAGCGATCTACACAAGTCTACACTTTTTGCAGATGTGAAATTTTATTATGACTCTGTGGAACGTTGTGTGTTAATTTTAATTGTTGGTTCCTGTGTTAATTTTAATTGTTGGTTCATAAGGTAGGCCAAGAGCCAAACTCAAGCTACTGTTAAACCTACGCCCATATTATAATGCTAATCTATATATGTGCACCTTGTGAATCGACGATAAAAATAAATATGATCAGTTAAATATGATCTACGCGTTATATCTGACTTAAAGATTGTGGATATATTATTTAAAACAAAGGTGCTGGTAACGCATTTATTACCAAACACCAAAATAATTTGCTTAGCAATTTATCTCGTCTCTTTAAAAATGATTCTCACATGCTAGCAGAAGGGAATTCAATACCAGTCGCGTCTGACTAATGGTGTAAAACACTTGGCTGGCAGCGCCTGAAACACACTGCGTTATTTTGTGCATTCTCCATTGATAAATATTGAAATCCTTGGACAATATAACACACTTCAAATTTTGACAAATTACAAAGAATGCCCTTTTAATATACTAAACCCCAGCTAAAACAGTAGAGCGAAAATTAAAGCACAATAAAAACATTTTTACAATAATGGTTATTAGTTTTAGAGTAAAAAAGAAATAATTGTACTTCTGTGAAAATCAGGAGTTGCAAGATGGAAACTTCCAAGCAGAGGAATTCCAATCGGTCCCGGAGGATAACGCCAACAATTGTTGAGGACTATGTAGAACCAGTGGGACAGAATTGCAACACAGAAGCAGGTTGCAATGATCTCAATAAACATATTAATGCTGAGTTAACGTATTACCTGTCATGCAAATGTCAACAATAAAAACGGTAAAATCCAACATAATGACAACATATATCAGTGCCAAAAATCATGTAGAAGTTTTACGTAATTTACTGTAGGCTATACGTCTGATTTTTACCTTTGTTTTTTGCATAATTTTTTTTTTTACTTATAAGTAATAAATAAGGTGCGTTAAACGGGTGCACATCCATATCACAGCAGGGATCATTTTATAAATCACTTTAAGTGTTTTGTAGGAGCAATAGCATGACTAGTAGGGAATAGGAAACACTTGCCTTTGACCACGCTATCTTTCGAACCCATGATATAGGCTCTAAAATAGGTATTTATGAGTCTCTCGCTTTAACACTGCCACATTACCGAAATAATACTTAAAAATTTCGTAAGATAACCTCGTGTCCTTACCACTGCCGGCCCCACGCTCTACGATAAGCTAACCGAACTAAATTCTTATCATAGAAGGCATTAAGGTAGCCGAACGCGGAAGGTAATATCGAGCAGTCGCAATTTTCTGGCAAAACTACGACTTCTACTAAATCTAGAAAAATTCAGGTAATGAACAAGGTTTAACTTTAATGGAAAACCGTGCAAGATTTTGTCAGGTGTATGTCAATTTGTTATTTCGGCGCTTTTTAGAATTGACAGTTCTGTGTATTAATCGGACAACGCGTTATCTAATACTAACGGAACGCATGCGCAGTGTGGACGATGTAGGTCATTAATTAATGGACAGTCGCGCGCTAGCTATTGCACAATTCATGGACGTTTTTTGTTGTATAAGTTTGTTGTATATTTAAACCCGGTATTGGTCACTTTAATTAATTACTATAAAGCGGTCGTTCTTTACATACCAATTCCCATTGTGCCTAGCATAATCACGTTTACCTAACATTAGAACGCTTTTACACGGTGTAGGTCTTGAACCCAATATATCAGTTCACTTTTAGGTTAAATATATATGAACAGCGAATGATCGTAAATAACCTACATGTGACGTGGTTTACAACAAACTAGCTATATTGCGCACCATTTAATCTGTGCTAAAAATACTCTTCTCCGCTATATAGTTAATAAGCTATTTCTGATCACGTGGGTGATGGCTACGTTGATAACACAAAATGAAAGTTTTAAGTCAATAAATAAATCTAAAGCACTTTTAGGTCTAAAATATCGATAAATGCCTTTAAATAGTGTAATTCAGAAGTCGTTGATCAATAACAGAATATAAGACTATAGGATATTCTGTGATTGACTACTATTGCGAACCAAACCGTGTGCAATTGCAATAGGAAAATGAGTAGTTTTTAGTTTTGCATGCCGGGGTGCATTTGCTTTGATTTAAAGGTCGTACACACACTTGTATATATATTTTTTCTATTCTATATACTTCTATATAAATTTCAATCGCGCATACCATTTATATATATATATATATAAATATACGCGCGCGCTTAAATATATACTGTATATAGTCGATGGGGGGAAGATGGACACCCTAATACACATTTGTAAATATTGGCCACGATACGTTACCCACAAACCATTTCATGAGACTATAAGCTAGTTGTACATATGGTATACCTTGCAAGAAAACGATTTTGAATTCTGAATTTAGAAAATATATTTTTTTTTAATTTTCCATGATGATCATGGGATGGGGTAAGATGGTCCATGTTGGGGTAAGATGGGCCGCATACGAATAATGGAAAAAAATAATAGTTTTATTTGTTTATTGCGCTAAAACACAATTTAAATAAACAAATTCCTTCAGCTATTACCAATCTGTGAAAAAAACACAATTAAAGGCGCATGGCCCATCTTACCCCCTTCTATGGGGGCAACATGGACCATAAAAGATAATGATAACATGCGAACGTAAAAGCTTGGTTTGTATGATATACTGCATATAAATTAAAGTGTCTGCAATCAAGTCAATGTATTAACTATCTTGTTTCTTGTATTCCACCACCAAAGGTATTGAATGTTAGCTGCACCTTTGATTCTTTGTGCAAAATTGATGGATGTTTCTTTCATTGTAGTGCTGTAAACAAAAAAAGGTTTTTATTTTTAGGAACAAAATGTTTTACAAGTGACAAAGAAAAGCTTGCTTACCTTAAACAATCATTTTTCCTTTAAATGCCTTTTGCCGACATTAATACCCAACTAATATAATAGGCTATACTATCAAAGTTAAATCACCTTACTCTGCAAAAAAACATCAAACATTATGTACAAAACTACGTTATAAATAGAATGGGGCTTCTTCCATAGATCTAATCTAATCATTGTACACCCTAGCAGCTGAAAAAACTTTGTAACACACAGCTTGTTCAGGTGTATTGCTCTTTGAATTGATAAAGCCTGAGGTTTTCTAATTGTAAGTACATCTTTATATCGTTGTCGGAAACCATGCCACCAATCTCTTCCAGCCATACGTTTTACTTTGTCAAATGGATTCTTAACATTATTTGACATGGCAAACTCAAAAGTTAGTTTTGTAATGTCTAAAACAGTCATGGAAAAACCTCGCTTTTGGAACTCCAAGATGAGTTTAATAAGCTGCTGTTCATTATCACTACTTATGAAAGTTGAAGGACCAAGATGGGTGGATCCTGCTGGCTTTTCTATTAAACCGTTTATGCGGGGGACATTGTATTTTTTGGCTAATGTTCTCAATTTATTTCCATTTTTGATTCTCGAATGGCATTTAGCATGGACACCTCGCTCCAAGATCCCCCTACTAGACGTTTTTTTATATGTCCGCGGCATGAGTTGGAAGGAAAAAGACTATAAAACAATACCTGGGGTAAGATGGACCATTCGTTTCACAATTTAGATAAAAGTCAGTAAAAATGCAGAAATTTAAAATTTGTTTAAATAAAAATTACTAGGTGCTTATACCAACAAAAAAGCAATAAAAACACATTACTTTAAAAATAAAAAATGTAGTAGTATTTTTATAATCGATGGCCAACGTTAACGACCCCCTTGAAACCAATAAAATTTAGAGGAACTGTTTAACCTAGATTTATTCTGCAACCTCAATTACCCTATGGTCCACAATTCTCCTAGGCTTAGTACACATATTGTTTCATGTTTTTGGGCCATAATAACTTTCGCTGGCATATACACGTTTCATAAAATAAGGTTTCAACCTGTTTCCCTTACTAATTGACAAATCTCTATAGGCCTATAAATATTGATCTACAAATTTCGCGCTAAAAAAAACAACGAAGCATCAACCTTGCTCCAAAAACGCAAGTTAGATACTATCGATACGCATGATTAATTTAAATGTAAATAAATGAGTATTTTTTTCTCAATAGGGGAGCGAGAGCTCTAAATAAAAATGTGGTCCATCTTACCCCCTGGCCCATCTTACCCCTATCGACTATATATAAATGTATTACTTTGTTAAATACAAAAAAACATTTGTGAAAATTTAAATAATTTTTCATTTCTGTACAAATAAAACTGTCTAACTATTAATTAAATATAAACTTAACGGTGTCGTGTTAAACGATACCAAACCTAGTGGAATACATTTCTTTATAACGGTGCTTCAAAATCTTAGGTTGGAACTGATTAATCAAATTGGGATTTCTGGTACCAAAATACACCCCACCAATAAAAACAATATCACGTGACAAAAAGCACTTTACAAGTTTATTACTCTTGTTTCGTGACCCAATAATTGTTTGTTGGAACCAATTTTCCTAATTAAAGGGGCATTTCTTAATTTGTGAGGTAACGAGCTATCGAGTTGCGATTAGAAAAAATGTAGATTACCTTAGGACATCTGGTGGTGGTGGGCTCGACATACGTATCAGGATCCAGGAAAGCTATTTTTTTTATTGAATTGTGGCAACAAAGCGATTCCGATCTTTTTAAATGCATTAAACTTACGTTACCAGTAAACGTTTATTTTTTAGTTTTTATCATTTCCATTTTGTCCACAATTTACGGGCTAGAGAGATTCTTAAATCCTGCTCCCCTTTAACATTGACCGCGCTTTACTGCACACGTTCCCACACCGGTTTGCATAAATACGATTTTTTTCGTAATTGGAATGGAAGTTTTTTCAGGTTTATTGGCCTCGTATTTTATCTCTATAAACATTTTTTTAATAACGTATCTTAACGGCGGTTCGCTGGGTCGTCTTATTCTGTTCAGATATTATTACTTGCTGCCTTTTTCAAAAAAGACG
This sequence comes from Ciona savignyi, assembly GCA_000149265.1. Classification (NCBI taxonomy): domain Eukaryota; kingdom Metazoa; phylum Chordata; class Ascidiacea; order Phlebobranchia; family Cionidae; genus Ciona; species Ciona savignyi. Next base: position 944,305 of record CH003018.1, on the reverse strand, counting down.
TAAACGGATTGAAATAGAAAAAAGGGCCAGCAACTTAGTTTTGGTGCGGTTGTTTATGTTCGTAATTGGGATGTGCACCCAAGGGTCAATTTACTACTGACAAAAACGGAAAACTAATATTAGTTTAATTATTATCAAGTAAATATAAAAATTATATTATTTTACCAATAGCTTAAAAGTCATTTCCCACTCTATTTAGTATAAAATGGGCAAAAAGTTATCTAAAATATTAATATATATATATGTAATATATATATTTATATATAATGCTTAATGATCCAAGTTATTAAACATTTTGCAGATATCTTGCATCGGGTGATCAATATCAGTATAGGTGGTGCCAACGACTTTTGATCCATTACTGTCAGCAAGACGCTCTGGTTTTCCAGGTTTGAAAGTTGCTGTTTTATCATTTTCGAATTTAAGCAAATCCTTAAGACAATTGTTAAATCTTTGAATTCGTCTTTCATTTTCGCATAGTTTCATATTTGCCAGGCCGACCACATGTTCGATATATTGATCCGTGGTAATCCGATGACCATCCATATCAGTCAAAGGAACTTCAAGGCCCATTGTTCCCCGTACTGCAACTTGCAAGTTTCGACCGTGTTTTCCAATAGTGATCCCCGAATTGCGAAATCCAGAGGACAAAGCAGCATTTTGCATTAGAGTAGCAACTTTAAGGTCTCGACAGTTGACATGTAAAATAAAAGCTTCAAACTTCAATTTGCTTAATTTTCCCATTGACTCCAAACAATCGATCACTGCAGTGGCACTGACAGGATCATGAGAGATAAGGTGCCACTGGCAGCCCTTCTTTTTTGATGCAGATTCACTGGTTTGTTGGTGATCAGGATTTGTTGTACCTTCATTGTCAGACAGTACCACAATTCTTCCAGAGCATGAGCTTGTTGTGAAATATCCATCTTGTTTGTTTATGAAATCAACCAGATCAGCAATTAAGCTATCCACTGATCCTTTACGACTTTCATCCTTTTTTCCCAATCTTTTAGCTTTTCTTGTATTAAAATCCAAATTCTGCATATTCGTCATCAATTGAACTTAATTCACACTTTAAGTAATTAAAATACAAATCTAGTGCATTCAGTACCTTACTTAGCAAATCTATATAACAGATATATTTGGAGCTGTGTACATATGTACAATGTAAAGGTAGGATAAGTTATATATTTTTAACCCGTCATCTGTATAACAATCTACAGAACAGGGCCTCTGTTATACAAAAACAGATTTTGTACAAGTAGTTTGTTATAACGCTGCATAGTTGCAAAAACACCAGTGCGTAATTAAAAATTCCTTGCATAAATCCTCCCTTATACTGGCCTAACTAGACGTAACCTTGTTTTATTCTTACATGACACAAAGAGGAAGAATGACACATACAAAACAAATGAAGATTATATAGATCATCAGAGCAGACATCAACTGGTATGAAAAATATTTTCATCGAAATCTCGAGTGAGAGATAGTTAACGCTTGCATGGGCTTCAAGTGTACATTTACTGAAAATTGGTAAAAGAAAAATATTAATTAATTTCCCGTAAATAATTGTAAAAATTAGCTTTAAAAATAATTCTAAATTAATTAAGCTGGAAAAGTAACCAGTGCAGATTATTTAATGGATTGGTGTGTTGATGCATCGAAGCTAGGCCACTAGCTAGTCAAGTTGGGTCATTGGGCAAGGTATTTAACAGATGTTGGATTATTGGGTTAAACTAAATCAGTAGCAACATATGGACTATGTACAACACACTGCAATAGCTTTAAAAACTAGACGGGCATGAGTTATTATGTCAAAAACTTTTTTACATTCTTCAATATGTTGAGCAACGGAACTATCAGAGACTTGGCCAGTTTATAAGAAACAAAACAAGTCTTCGATGTGCAAGTGGGCTGCCTGGGCCAGCATGTTCATGATGTAGCTGTTACTCTGGTGGTTTACAGACAAGTAAGTTTTATTATTCTATCACTAATTTTTTTATCATGCTTCGGTTAAGTGCTTGATCATAGATTGTTTTGGAGGTATATGTATTTTAAGAGATTATATGGTTGCACTATGTATCGTATACAACACACTGGAAATATTATGTATGTTCAATTTAACAGTGCAATACTACACTTTTTTTAATTTGGCACATTCAAAAGGTAATAAAACTTTAAAAAAATTGTTATTTCTGTAGGTTGTAATTGGGAATGTTCTACAGTTTAGGGAAAATATAAACTTTAGACAAAGGATTCTATCCATAAGTCTTTTTAGAAAGCCATAACCTAAATTCCGATTTGTTAAAAATATACTTAATATAAAATGTTTCATATAACCTTGCTTTAAAAAAATATTGCAAATCTATGTATGTTCTAAATATAATCATCATCACTATTAACTAAAAACAGTCCTAAAACCTTTTCTATGTTTAATTAAATTATATATGTAGTACTGCTTATTTTGCTTTGAATCGAAAAAAAAATCGGAATCAAATCTGGCCATCAAGGGTCATTTAATCCCATGACTTATAACTGCCTAAATTTTAGTTTAATTCCCCTAACAACTAACAAACCAAGTACCTGCTTAACTAGAACATATCCAGTAGGTTTTTATCTGTAAGGCCATAATCCTGACTGTTATTTTAATATAATTGAAGTTTTACATGTATACATAAAGGTAAAATTGTCTATTGTCAATTTCCTTTGCCACAAGTTAAACTACCATCTTGGATTTATACCATGACCAATTTTAAGATTTAAAATTGCAAGGATATTAAAGTTCGTAACAATCATAGCTTAATATTACACTTTATCAAATGCTGATAATACAATCTGTAGTATAGGGTACTGTAGATAATATAGACTACAAAATAATAATTTAAAAGTGCCATACAAAAATTTAAAAACCTAAAAAGTATACACTATGTAAACAGTTTAACGTCACGTTTAATAATTAAATATATCAAGTTTCCTGGATTTTCCTTTTACCATAAACAATTATAAAAATTAAAACACTGCGCTGTATTGCGTGTGTAGCAAAAAAACTAAGTATACGGGACTAACATACAGGTAAACAAGATAGCGTGCAAACCCCACATACTTTCTTCCAACATGTTTCTTAGGTAAATACCCTCGCGTGATATTTACGCCATCGTATGGACATAGTACTCTGTACCCGATGTAGTCTTCAGATATCGGCTAACAATATCACCGCTAAAAATAACAGAAAACGTGTTTTTGTAAATTTGGGTCTATGGGTAATTTCTCAAAAAATCTAATTTTTATTTTTTAAACATGTTAACGTTTAGAAGTGTCTTACTGTGGAAATAGAGCGTTAAATATTAAATCGCATGCTCGAAAGAACCTAAATCCGTAAAACAACCCTATTTTATGTTACACGGATACGATAAATTCCGATTGTGTTGTAATCCTTGTAATCCCGAAATATCGGTTTCTGTATATTTAGATGTTTATTACACCGGGATTTGTTTCGAATACATGTTGGGCTCGTTGTTAAAACCACTTTTTTGTCGGGCGGCCGTGCATATTCAGATTGTGTTAAGTAGTTTTCTAAAGGGCTTGTTGGATTTTATTAATATTGTAAAATTGTCATATGTTAGAATTTGTTTGGTCTGACGATAGCCCGTTAAAGCACGGTATCCGGGAGACGGTCACTGTAAATACCATCTGATTTCGGTAAGGAGATAAGTTGGATTGTATGCTGCGGGGTTGTTGACGGTTTATATCATCGCAAAGAATGTGTGATAACATGACGTCATTCTGCAGCAAAACCGCAAATCCTCCTTGAACGCCTCGAGCTATGAGGTAAATGGAGAATGACGTTTGGTCAGCTGATAATGACGTATTCGTCACTGGCATGTGCAATGACGTCAATGGCATTGTCCAGAGCTTAAACTGGGGGAATCTAGAGTTGGTTTTGGGTAGAACGAAGTAAGTCCCTGAGGAGGAGCCAGCAACAGGCTTCGGTTGGTGCTGGCTCAAGTTTCCGTTCTACTGGGCTTCTTCGCACAGTTAAAGTCACAGAACGAACAAGACAAAATTCGCATCTTCCGGTTTGAACGAGGAACTTATTGGCAAGCCGCAAGAAGTAAGAAAATCGAACTCTCTATTATCCGCATCTCGCTGTTATTTCGACGCGATTCGCAGAGAAGCGTTCACTATTAAAGTGCATTGAATTTATTCGTGTGTTTCATTGACAACGTTTTGACAATAAACGAAATAACGTTCAAATAAGCGTGGACTCGATCTTGAGGCTGTACAGTCGATCCGCGCGCTTAGAATCGAACGTTTACTCTCCCAATATCGTCAAACGTTGCATATGCCACCCGAATTCATAAGCCGCTACAGTTCATGCTGTTGAACTTTTTTCGTTAACATCTGGAAAATCTTTTTTAAGCACCGCCCCCCCCAGCGCTTATGGCCGAAATGTTAGTTATTGTCTATTCTGATCGTCAAACTTTTTCAATTTTATAAATCCTTGCAGATTCGGGCGACATAACATGCCGGTCACGAATCTATTATCTGGTTACCGGAGCTATTGCAGTAGTGTGTGTGTATATATATAGAGGAGATTTTAATGTTTCACTAAAACACTTTAATTTTTTGGATTCAGGTGTTTGCCAAGTGCTTTGTCCAGCGACACAACCGTTGGTTTTGATCTTACAAACCTTTTTCGTTACCTGCGGGTAGTCGAAGCAATATCCCGATAGAGCTCTTCGGACGGACATATCTTGCCCTAGGTTGCTTTATCCCCCTGGTATGTTAAAATAGGCGAGTTTAGAGCTATAACTTATCCTTTTGCTTGGGCCGCCGAAAGCTATCCCAAGGGAAAGTTAACTAACAGACGTAGCTTGAACCCAGTTATTCAATTATTTTGTAATGCAACAGTTTATAAAGCATTATACGATAGCTTAGACCAGATTCTACAGAAGCCTCCATTCATTAAAATTAAATATGTCAAATTCAAATTGTTGGCGATGAAACGTGGTTTGTGAGTAACGTACCAGTCGCGTAATTAAAATCAGACGAAATAATAGCCTATCAATAGCGATGTGAAAGGCATTTCCATTGACAGATAAAGAAGTCCTGCGAACTTTGTCCGCCCAGCAACAGCAAATTTGATGTTCTAATTATAGACCGCTCTTACCTCGTAGTAATTGGTAAATATTACCTAAAATAACTTTCCTGGGCTTATTACCCAAAAAACAGGTTTCTAATGTTAAAAAATTCCTTAAGTTTTAGTCTGACATCTCTTGCAAAAGTATGGGCGGATAAAGGAAAACTAATATTTTACGGTAATTTTAACGATGGTCGACGAACTAACATTTCAACAAAAATGGTCAAAATTAGGCTATGCTGCCGAAGCCTTTGTCAACTGAACCTAACACTCTTGTTATATCATACCTTAAAAATTGTAATCCTGACTGCTTCTTTGCAGGAGGCAATTTGTTCTAAAGTGTGAAACCACTGTAATTAAACGTTCGTTCTATCTATAAGTAGAATTTTGCAAGTAGTGATTGATTAAACGGATCACACGACTGGTACGCCACACGACACAATTGGGCCTTTACCTCGCAAACACTAAAGAGCTGACCTACATAGCAAACCGACCCAACCACCATATCATTTAAATAAGCCCATATTTTTTACGAATTTAAAAATTAGAAGTATTGCTTACAACTACGGCACGCAGATTTTGAGTAGAGATGCGGGAAAGGTCGGTTCTTCCTAGATGGTTTGCATGCAGATTAGTGCCTTTGGCAGGGTTCATACACACACGATTTGTGGCGCGGAAAAGTTTGTTTGTTTCTTACAAGATGGTTTATGAACGTTCAATCTTCAAAGTAAAAAAGAAAGGGAATCTAAAACGTGCAGTTAACAGTTAAAATAGTGGGACGTTTGCACAATATTTCTGTTGCTGAATTCAGTTAATTGCGTTTCCCTGGCCAGTAATAAATACATTCTTGGCTTAAATGCTGGTATTTCGTAGTTTTCTTGCTTAAGTATTTTCCGAAAGATCTCTGAAAACAATGGAGTTTAGAATTTGGATGTTTAAATTTTAAAGAAGTATAATGCTACATAGTACAAATACAAATTTTGTGAAATCCTATAGGACAGCCCGTATTAGCTTTTGTGATAATGTTAAAGTGGATAAAAGGGTTAAACAATAATCATAGGAAAATATCCCACAATTCCAACAGTATTATACCACACACTTCCGCTTAAACTCCAAGATTAAAAAAACACAATTTCAATTTTTACGAAAATGTTGTAATTTATAAAATTAAACAAATATAATTTTTAAAAACAAAGTAACAACTTTGTCGAAGTATTACGATCGCAAAGATCAAATACATTTGGAGATGCTCAGTTTGGTTTGTAGGATTGCACTTCATGTCCTTTGCATACAGAGCCAATGAGTGGGGTACTTTGTATTTACTGATTGATTTTTATTAAGGTAGTAACCAAAATGCCAAGATGATTCTCCCTTTAGAATTGGATCAGCTGTTCCAAGAGGATCCTACAAGTATGAAATAAAACATAAAACTTCTTAGGGTAACATTTAAATAGGTGTATTTAATGTAACCCTCAATAGATAGCACTTGTTAAATTACCTAATCGATCCCACAAACCAAAAGTTAATTGGTGAAGTATGGTGGCAATCAGGGGTTCTTAACCCTGGCTTCTCAAATAGAATACGGTTATACAAAAGATGTGTAACTGTAATAGCCATGGAAGATCTACTGTTGGGATTAATGCCACATATTTTTAATTATCCATTGTAATTTAGGAATTTGTAAATCTGCAGAATAATTATAAGTGTCACAACCCTAGTCGGTTGGCCATTTTTTTGGTGAAAAATTGAATAAACAGTTTACTCACTGATACTTTGCCGTATTTTGAGATGTAACTCTGTCTGTTCCGCTGAAACTTCACAAATAGTGCTGCTGCTGTTTTACCAAGGGAACTTTGCACATAAAACTTAAAGTCTCTGAATCGATCTGAACTAAGTAACAAACAATGTTCATTTCCACACAGTGCAGCATACAACAGAAGGGCATCATCCATAATTTGTCTGAAAAAAACGAAATACATATAAAAAACATACCAAACGAAATACATATATACAGCTGTCTAATAGATGGTTATTTTGTTCTTGCCAGAGTTTAATTACCGGTTCCTAAAATACATGATATCGGCTACATCATTGAGAACTGGAACATCCTCATCAACATGTGACTTTAGAAAATAGGGAAGAGGCAAAAAGACTTTTAGGTTTGGTTGTTTTCGTGTGCGCTTTAGAGTTTTAATTCCCGAGTAGATCTGAGGAAATACATATTGAACTGGAGTGTGTCAACCATTACCCTTAAACTATACATTCATATAATAGCTACAATGCACAGCATCATTCGTACTGATATCTGAAAAGTTAAATTAAACAAGTTAAGTTATGTTAAGTGTGCCAGCAAGGATTTTTGTTATTGACAAAGCTTTTTGGGCATTTGGTTAAAAAATAAAATTATTGGCTTAAAAAATAACTCAAAAAAAAATATACTCTAATAAGATTATTTTTACTAATAATTTATTTCAGATTTGAGGAAAAAACCTTTTAATTAGTTTTTAACACATGGAAGATATTATATTAACTTTTGCAATTGGTGATTTGGGAAATTTTCCAGAGATAAACTGGGTTATTCTAATTTGATATTGTTTGTTTTATAACACTTCTACCTTTTTTTAAAATTAAAGTTGAATTGTCAAATGGAGTCTAAAATGTTGGTCAACAACAAAGAAAAGTTATTTTTTATATTGTCAGATCAGTCAAGAATTCCTTCAGGGTAATATGTTTAGTTAAAAAAGAATGATAACTAGTCGGTGTGGGGTTAAATGTCTAAGGATTTCTCAGAAAAAGGTTGAAGATGCTTAAGGCCTCTAACTTCCTGTTTACTTTAAAGTTATTTTTCCATTAAAGTTGGTTTTAGGTGTTCAGATGTTTTATACATGTGGTAATAATGAATTATAGTTGCAAATATTGGCGTTGAGTCATTTATTTACAAGCCTAAAAAAATCTGTAAATGGGAATTTCCAGTTAAGAGATATTCCGCAATAAAAATGGTGTCTTTTGTTATGATGTTTTGGGTTAGTTAACAAAAAAAATGGTTGTTAAGAACTTCAGATTTTGGCAGATATTGAGATATTTATCACAACACTTAAATTTAAGATTTTTTATTCAATATTGTAATATAGCAATCCAACTTTAGCGTCATTTATTTTGTAAATAATAAGTTTTTGTAAATGAATTAAATCATACTTTTACATACCACTTTTAAACCAGGGGTGGCACTGGTTTTATTAGTACTGCACGTAACATTCATTCCGTCTATAACAACATCAAATGGGCCATGTTGTAGCAAAAACTCAAGGAATGTGACAGTTATTGACGATATCTTGGCAGAAGATATGTTGTTGCTGTTTTGTGGTTGAAGAAGTTGTTTCTATAATTTTAAAAAAACACTAACATTTTTATACAGCTTAGTGAAACAACAGCAAAAAAAACAAAGTCGATGTGCTAGAAACCATCAACATACGACTACTATATGTAAAATATGTTTTGCTTGTATACATTCATTTCTAGAAGCCGCTTAGCGAACCACACATTTTATATTACAACATAGAGTTCGGCTTCAACAAGCATAAACTGATGGACCCAGAGTTACTAAACAAACTTAGTTACTTATTATCACAATTATATCATAGACATGAACTGTGTTTTGTCATATATTGTAAAAAATAAATTGTAAAATTTTGACCAACCTTGATACTGTACATATTTGATTTTCCATGCACCAATTCCATGAGTACCTTGGATACCATTCCCTTTAAATATTTTAACTCCTCTTTGGTAAAGTCATAGGAAATCACTTTTTGTCGAGTAACCGGACAAAAACCACCGCTGTTCCTGCATAAAGTCAAATTTTGAAGTTTACCTCCAAGTTTATACATGTAAGACAATTATTCACAGTGCAAATCACTATTTGACTGAATAATTAATAAGGTGTTTTACAAAAGAACTATGCCTTTGCGCATAATACAACTATCTCTTATTTAGGCAGACTAAGGGTTGGTCTCGCAATGTGAAAGAACTTTTAACACGGGATTGTCTTAGAAGCAACATTTTTATTGGAAATAATGAATATTTTTTTCGCATTCCGAAATTATGCAACAGAATAATAAGATGTAAATATAATCAAACCAAGTGCAAGTTATTGGAAAAATCAAATACGGCTTCTGTCGGGTTACCGGAGCTATTGTAGTGTGTTATTATTGGGACATTCGTTCAATTTGGTAGAACCCATTAATCCGCTGGGTTTAGGCAATGTCCGTTAAGTGCCTTGCCCAAAGACACAACCGACTAGCTAGCGACCAGTTTCGCACCTGCAACCTTTCGGCTAAAAGGCGCCGCACTAAACCACCAGACTAACCGGCCAGAATTACTTGTGTTAAAACAATTTTCTTTAGTTTTGGTGATTTTTAAATGACTAAAACAAACTTTTAAATCTAGTTTAGTCAGAATTTATGTGTAGCAATGACTGACATTAAAACCCACATTGCAGAAACAAAGTTGACACTTTAATCACTTTCAGTTTATTGTTTTGATGAACGTGAAGGTAAAATAAATTAACACGTTAAATTTTTTTAAAAGTGGTAAAAATACCTGCCCACTAAATTTTTGTATGGAATATGTGCTTACATTATGTCGTCATGACTTTTCCAATGAGGTGTCCATTGTTGATTCTTTATTCCTTTGAACCAAAGAGCAATACTTTCCACATCAGACTTTGATGCAAAATATTGTAGTCTGTTGCAACGATCATTGAAATAACTTTCAACTACTTCCTGTCGGTCAGACCATTCTTTTGGATCCTTACAATACCTTGTGTTGCATTGGAAAAATGAGCATTTATAATTACAAACACATAAATGTACTTTTTTACCTCATGGCATGAAGCATTGGTTGTAGCATTGCATCATCATAAGTCTGCATTTCATTGTTTGAATACTGTGTACAATATGACATCAACGGTAGTGCTGTGTTCAAATCATTGTGTCTAATAGCACAGGGATAAAACAAAAACAATTGTTTAATGGGTTTTTATGAACAATGACGGTAAATCTTTTAAATAACTAACATATATGCCTATACAAAAATATAAGGTGTCGAATCGTATAAACATGTATGATTGAAATAAGTGGAATGTAATGAGGTGATATCGATACAGAATATTGAATAACTTGGGTTTAACTTCTAATGCATACAATACCCTATTACACTTTAAAGTTGCTAATCAAGCTTTAACAATTATGAAATGATTAATTTGAATTTATGTTTGTTAAATGTCTTGAGCAGTAAAACAACCGTGCAGAAACTGGTTCATGAGAAGACCAAACAAACAAGTTTGTCTTTATACCCCCAAGTTCTTGTACATTTTACCTCACAGTGGGTATAAACATACAAAATGTTAATTAAACAATACTTTACATCAGGTTTAAATAACAAGTTGTGGCTTCACAGAAGTTAAAATTATGTTTTAAAAAGTCCTGTTTCAGGAATACAGATATGATAAACATCTTGTACCTAAAGGCAGCAATAGCAAGTTGAGAACACAAGGAAAACTGTTTCGTTTGAATGCGATGCTTTATGTATGGGAAAATGAACTTCTTAAAATCTTTGTAATCCGCTCCAAAGTCACTTCGAAACGCAGAAATACACAATTCCAATAATTTGGAGTTAAACACCTCAACACGAGATTTTATTTTCCTAAAAAAATGAGAGCTAAGAATTAGTAATATTCTATCCCAACACAATTTAATAGGTAATGTAAAGAGCAAAGCGTTACCTGAAAAGTTTAACAACACTTTCATGATCAGATTTGTTTAAACAGTGTGTGCAATAAATAATTAAAGCTGATTGCGGAATAGTGTAACCCTCTTCTTCTCTTGTGATGTAATCCAGTAATGTATTGCATGAGTGGTGATTGATGCCATCCATTACTCTCACACAACTCATTTCTAGAAAAAAAATTATTGCTGTGTGTAAAAAAAATGTTCATTTTTAAATAGATTATATTGATATTTTTAAATTAAATAGTCCAAAAAGAAATTGGTTACCAAAAGTTTAAATACAATTTAGAAAAGAAAAAGTCCTATAAAAACTGTTCTGTAAAAGAATAGCACAATAAGCAATAAACGTGAACTTCGGCTAATAAATGACATTTAGCTACTTGGTAACCGAGGTTGGATTTCCGGTGAAAAATTAAAATATTGTAAGTATTACTAAACTAAGTTCATTGGGTAAAATTAAACTCTATAAGGCTTAATTCTATGGAAATTTATTTAAGTGTATAAAAACATTCCCGGTACAGATAAACTGATGAATTTTAATTCAAATTGGTATGATATGTACCCGGTTTCTGTTAGAAATGAGCTCTTCTTGGATTGCAGAACAAATTGAACAATAGCCATTGAGAGAAAATTATCATCGTAATATTTCCTCTTGATTGTAATCGCAATAAATTTGCTTCCATTCTTCTTTTGATAAATACCTGTATACAAATACATATAAAAGTAATAATAATATTATACAAATTGTTTTATTACAACATGGCTTCTTCTTCGTAAAATAACTATTGTTTATAAACAAAGAAAAATACAAATTTGAATAATTATAAAATAAAGTTAACAGACAATGCTATACTTTTTATAATATATCAATTCTGTAAATTGTGATTATTTAAGCCTAAAACATCTAAAATGTTAACAAAGTAACAAACATTAGAGCCTTGTTAAATATAATATATAAAAAATGTTTTTCTAGTTCAATATTAATCTGATTCGCTCAGTTTTGATTTATAATCGAAAACACTGACGTTAGCATACTAACCGGTCAGACAGATAATAATTAAGTTTAATTGATAAGAAAAAAAGTTACATGGTTAAACGTTATTTGGCAATTGATGTACCAGTTTAAAAATGTGTTTTACTTTACTCTCAAAATATTAAAATCTGTTTAATCGTACAATTCCTTGTAATAAAAGGCAATATAAAGCAACTTGGAATAGGTGGGTTAAAAACATATCAAAAGAATAACTGGATGGTTGAAAAGTTTACTTATTAAATGTTAAACTATATTTGTTGTATTATTTAGTACTTTAGTTAAATCGCTTAATCAGTTAACTAAAGCACGGGCCTAGTCTTTACCGATTATAAATGATTACTGGCTGATTCGAATTTGTTTCCTCTTGGTCTTCAGGTCTTTCATTATCAAAAATAAAATTACTTCTGTTTCTTTGATCTTTAGCAGGCCTGTTTAAACTAGAGGCAACGGCAAAGCCACCAACTTGTTTGCGAAATTTGGTCAAAAAAGGGTTTTCATGAAGAACATTATCACTTGCAAGCATCAAATAGGACGAACGTACATATTGTGCTAAATAGTTTTGATCGATATATGCAATATCAGAATATTGTGACATTGTTTGATATTCCCGTAGATCAGTATATTGGCGGCAAAGAATTGTACTCCAAGAGGGCATGTGCAAAGTTGTCCGACATAGTTTGATTATGTTAAACATTCTTTTCGTATTGTCTAAATGTTCTACATACTAGCATGACACTGCTAGGAGGAAAAGTCTTTATAAACACTTTTTGTGCGTTAATCTAGTGTTGGTAACCGACGGCTTGTACCGAAGAGGACGTAACAGAATAATTTACCTGATTCGCTGTTTCAAAAGATTGTTATGAATCTGTGAAACGCAGGTCAAATTAAATACTGTGTTGACTAATATTGGTGAAGCATGCAGTAAATCTACTCATGTGTGTTTGCAGAAAAATAGAGATTATAATAATCATTATTACGATGGGGTGATGGGGTAGTTAATTCCAACGAAATCAATAATCGTTTTATATAAAAAAGGGTTCCGGTGCCGGATTAAATATTTATGTTTTACCTAAGTTACTGAAAAAGTCAAAATAATTATTACTCGCGAATACCTATAATAAGGGGGTCAGTATCAAAAAGTAATCATCGCAAAACAGTACAATTTAATACATTTTTCCAAAAAAAAATTGTACATCGTATGGTATATGTGTAGCAGTTTTGAAATTATTTTTGCAAAAACTGCATTTATTTTATTTAATCGACGCCAACTGTGTTCGTTCTGTTTAACCTTATGACGTCATTGACACTTATCATCTTATGACCCATTGACACCTAAAGCAGTTGTTTTCTATCTACGTCATATTTTGCTTTATAAAGCGTTGTGCGATTACATACACAGATACATAGAGATACAACTTAATAAAGAATACATCTACGCGTGGAGTTTTCTGGTTTTTCTATTTAGTGGAGGTTCCGCTGCCAGTCGAGTTTAGTTCCACGCCATGTTGGTACATGGAGTCGGAACGGAGTTTTATGTACCAGATATAGACGGCAGCGGATCCTGGGACCTGGTTCCGGCCAACTAAGAGTTGTGAAAAACCCCTGGCCCCACAATTGGTGAATACCCGACGTGATCTGAACCTGCAACCTTCCGACCTAAGAAAAATCGGCTAAAGCAAGATTGTGACCAAGTTCGCCACAGAATCTCTTCTGTTGTCAAAAAAAACAAGTCAATGCCTCCATTTTGAAAGATCTCACAATCTTATTATATGTCGTTGATCGTATGGTATATGTACAGTTAAAAAACGGTTAGTTTAAAATAAATGACTAAAATATCACAGTTTACTTTGAAAGGTATTACGGTTTACAACACAATTTCTATATCAAACACTTTTTTAAATCATGTTTTTTACGTCCGATGCAAAAACAAACAATTTTTTCATTGAGTCGAATTTAGAAGATGTTAGCATTTCTTATTGTTTTTGTATGTATTTTATTGTATACTAAAGTAAATATTTAAAAAAACATGGACATTACGTTTAGATGTGTCACTCATCGGAAATACACACTAGTTTCTGCTTGCAGAAACAAACGTTATACCCATTGTAACAGATATGTCGATAGGGATATAAGGTAACAAGGCAATTTGTTCGTTGTATTTAGAAAACATAGTTTCTGGTTGCTAAAACACAGAGTATATACACTCTCTGGACCAGTGGCCCCCAACCCCAGATTAGCGGATCAATTGGCACTAAGACACATTAGCCGCATATTTAACTTCTATTTTTCCGTTTTATTTTTGTTTTGCATAGTTTTTTTTACACTCCATTGTTTTAAAAGTTACTAGAAGGTCTTTGTTTTGATGAAGTTACAAAACCCCAATTATAACTTTACAAAGTAGTTTGTTAGCACGTTTTTCTAGTTTATGTTTTAAAAGTTAACTACTATACATAACGTTTAACATAAATAGCCTATATAGAATTAAGTAGGCTAATACTTTTGAATGGAATGTGAGCAATTTGTCTATAAGGGAAATTTGCTTGTATCGGCACTTCTAAGAAATCTATTTGGCGTGTTGCTAAGGCTAATTCTTAAGTACAATTAATCAACATATCCCTTAGTGGGCCGCAGTAAAATTATTAAATCTTCAACAGTCTGAAGCTGTAAAAAGTTTGGAAACCGCAGTTGTCCACCATTTCTCTAGATTGTGGAGCACTGTTTTGTCAGGGAAGAATTGACCAAACATTTTAAAATGTGTATATGTTGGCGCATGTTGAATTTTAGACGTCAATTTCTCGAATTTAAAAAACAATATGCAGGCTACGCGAAGTTTAACATAGAGTTGTAGGTGTACAAACTAGATGAACAAAACACCAATGGACTATTATCCTTCCCCGAAAATATAAAATACATTCGTAATTATAATCCACTACTATTACGAAATGGATGGACACTTAAAACTAAGATAAATCAGAAGCGAATATCTATATAAAAAGTAATACATAAAACAAAATCCCCATGAGCACTTCTACCACATAGTATAAATATCATTGTTACATATAAGAAAATTAAGTTTTTTTAAATTAGATTGGCCACTAGAGGCTTCCGGACTATTTCGTATAAAATCAAAATTAAAAAAAATGGTATATCCCTTTTGCATGCCATTTACCTAATTAAAGACGCGCTTTATTTTTATGTACCTAATTAAAGACGATTATTGTGAAAAATAAAACCCAAACAAAAGCATTCACATGAATCACAGCCGCGCGCTGTAATTTTCCACTCGCTGGCAAGATGTGGTGAAGAAGGCTATGACGTATGCTTCGCTGCCAGGCAACTCTGCATTGTGACGCAAGAGCGTAGCAATTTGCCTTCTTTGTGACGCAATTTCGATCAGCTGTCTCTCACGTGATTATGTTGATAAACAGACTAAGTTTGCGCAATGGACAAAGAACTGGGCGGATTCACAACGTCAAATCGACAACGGCCTCGCGAACGCGCATTTAAACAGAAATCTAGGTCGCTGTCACGGAATTGGCAAAATCTTATTATGACCTAGTTAAGAACTGAAAGTATAGGCTTATAATGCTGTACTGCTCTGTAAGCAAGTTGATGTTGTTACTTTATTGTTCTCCGACAAATAATTAATGATGACTTTTTTAATAGAATCTTTTTTCTAAAGTAGCACAGTATTAGCAAAAAATATGAATCTGACTACTTCTGATGGTTTAGCAAGTGACCTTTTATTTGCCAACTTTAATCAAGATTTCACCTCACTTGCTGTGGGTGGTAGATATGGATACAGAATTCTTGCTCTTAATTCTGTGGACAATTTAGAAGAAGTGAGTTCTATATTTAAGTATTATTGGTTATAAAAAATATGTACACATGTCTTGTATTATTAGAGCTCCAATTTTCCACCCTCCATCTTATAGTAGTGGTAATTCTGTGCCGTTGATCTTTTATAAAAATAAAACAAGTGTTACACCACTCATGACAAGAGATATCCCATGTTTTTTGTGTAAAACTGCACTGCTGCAGATGTTGTTAAAACATCTGCAGCCGTTTACTGTACTGAGTGTACTGGCACAGTACCAACAACATTTTATCCTTCTAGATTCATTCTGAAGAAATAAGTGATGTATGTCTTGTTGAGCGATTATTTTCGAGTAGTCTTGTTGCTCATGTTAGTTTAGCATCACCTCGGAAACTAAAAGTTTGTCACTTCAAAAAGAAAACCGAAATATGCAACTACAGGTACCCTTTGATTATTGTATAACCTATTCATTACATTAATTTTTTTGATACAATGATTTAGTAATATGATATGATTATCAAGTAAAACCACTGCAGTTCGTATAAAATAACAGAATTAATTCCTTAATTACAACAATTATAATATATTGTATTTTCTTCTTAGTTATTCCAACACCATCCTTGCTGTAAAGCTCAACAGAATTCGCTTAGTGGTATTGGTTGAAGAAAGTTTATATATCCATAACATCCATGACATGAAAGTACTGCATACAATCAGAGATACCCCATCCAATCCACTTGGCATCTGTGCACTGAGTGGAAATAATGACAATGCCCTGCTTGCCTATCCCGGCTCCCCTCATACTGGTGAAGTACAAATATTCGATGTCGCCAACCTAAAGGCAGTGACAATGATACATGCACACAATAACCCTTTAGCTGCACTGGCTTTCAATCGATTAGCAACACAGCTTGCTACTGCTTCTGATAAAGGAACTGTAATCAGAGTATTCTCTGTGGTCAATGGAAACAAATTGTTTGAATTTCGCCGCGGAATGAAGAGATGTGTCAGTATTTGTTCATTAGCATTTAGCGCGGACTCACTGTTCCTTGCCGCATCTAGCAACACAGAAACTGTTCACCTGTTCAAACTTGAATCTGGACCGGTTTTGCAAACACGTCAAGTTCAGCAGTTTCAACAGAACAATAATACTTCCGACTCTTCTTGGATGGATTATTTAAATAAAGTCATATCAAGCTCTTCAACTTACCTCCCTGCACAAGTTAGTGAACTCATGACGCAAGACCGGGCGTTTGCAACTGTTAAACTACCCTTTTCAGGATTAAAAAATGTTTGCGCACTGACAGTTGTTCAACGCCTTTTACGTGTTGTCGTAGCATCGGCTGATGGGTATCTTTACATTTATAATTTAGACACAGAAGAAGGTGGTGAATGTACACTAGTTCGCCAGCATAGATTGGATGGACAGGGGGCTATTTCAATATCACATAGTCCCATTCACACGTATGCTGATGCAATGAAAGGAAGAAGACACGAGATCATTGAAAGCCAGAATCGGAAGCTGAGGACAAGCAGCACGGGCAGCACAGCAAGCACCAGCAGCAGCGACACTACTTCATCACCGAGATCACAAGGCTCTCCAAAAGGCAAGATGTTAAATCCAATAGAAGTGCACGATGTTGCAGAAAGTTTACCACTTGATGACGATAATGAGTTTCCTCCTATGATGTTGAATTGTGATTGAAGTGAATATTGCATGCACAGGTTTTTCTTTTCTTTTTTTAAATAAAAAGATTTACATTTTTATTTTAAAGACTCCATATTGTTCTGGTTTGACTAAATTATTATTTATACCATCTCATAATCTATTATCAAATCACATCATAAGTAATTATTTATATAACATTTTTGAAAATTTGACTTGTTTTTGCATGAAAGTTAAAAAAGCAACAGTGTGCGAGTTATATGATTGGGATTTTATTCACTCTTTTAGTATACAAAATAGAACAGTTTCCACCTATACTTTAATCAATATTATACTACTGGTAGGCTACCGCATAAGTTTACCATAAACAACCGATACATCCTGTACGTGTAGTCATACATTACTAACTTCTTTTTTAAGTTATTACTAATATAAATGGTTTCAAAACATGCTTAAAACTTCTGTGTTTAACTGTTGGAAACTAAATGTGTTAATTATGCTTTACAGGTTTTGTTTCAACGGTGTAGTGGAAGATGAAGACTTTTTACATTTTTATCAGCATTTAGTTTCTACTTTGTTCCAATTCTTTCTAGTTTAAAGTTCTGTGAAAAAATCCCCCTTGGTAAAATTTGTCCTGACCATTGCCGTATTTTTATTATGTAAGGTTTTTAATATTTTAAAATGCAATTGTATGTTGACACTAATCCAATAATAAACTAAATTGTTTTTTCTCACAGATACTTCATGAATGTATGTATGTATATACATATGCCTGTAATTTTTTATCAAAATTGATCAAAAAATAAATGGACAATTTAAAACAATAAAAATAAAATAATCATTAAATTGTTAGTCTTGTGCTTTCTTTTTTCGCATCTGTTTTTAAATGTTACAAAATCAAAATTAATTGTAAAACCAAATTTTATGCTTTTAGTATGTGATTCTTATGTCACTGTGTTGCTCTGTAGTAGCATATTTAAGGCCGTACCATGTTTACCAAAACAAAAATTAAATTTTTATAAGTTATAAAAAAGAAGTACAAGTATTTTTGTTACTCAAACAGTTGGTGTGGTGTCATGAATTTTCCAGTGTTTTACAACTGCTTTAATTGCCTCTTATTCTTCTTTGTGCAATTTTTTACATCACCACACATATGTTATTCATGTTTATTTAGTGATAATAATGATATATTAGTTGATATGAAACCTAAATATCCATTGCATAATAAGTATCATTAAGTAGCTTGCCTGGTGTCACATAAGGTCATGGCATGGTGCTTCATACTAACTGGTATTCAATAGATATTGGGGTTTGTTGTAGCGTATCCATTCTAAATCTTTTAACGTGCTGTAAAATCACGTTAATAGTTTTATCTGTAATAAAATAAAACAATCTTATTATGGGTCATCTTAACGTATGCAGTAGTTTTATATATTCTCAGTTTTAGTTTCGATGTAGCTCGCATGGTACATTTCTGTTATTAAGATCTGGAGAATAGAGAGATCAATATTAAAGTATTTTTACTTCTTAGTTATCATGGAGTAATGGTAATCACAAACAAAAAGAAATCCCTGCTGACGAATTTGTGAACACTGTAAACTTCTGGCCAATTTCAACTATCAAACTGTGTTTCATAGGAGTTTTTAATTTGAATTTTTCTTTTTAGCTCAGTGGATAGTACAAGTCTAGGACAATCATCATTACACGGTTAAATATTAAATTAACTTACGCCGGGAACGGTAGCTATTGCCATGTGTTTTTAATTATCAACCAAATCAAGGCAACATCAGAACTACCTTCCCCCCGAACACACCATTCAGAAAATGGTAAGATTCAAGGATAAACTTGGCCACTGTGTGGTCCAGTTATCATATTTTATATAGAGTTTTAACTATACATTTAAGGTGGCTTGATCAAGGACACACTTAACTAGGTTTCGTGAATACATCAAGACTGATGTTTAGCAAGGTAATAAAATGTGACAGTATGAATTATTTGTAGCTCATGTGGAATGTTTTTAAACTCCATTTACAACCAGCTAGGTAGGTGGGGAAATTACAACTTACACATCATCACTGTGCAAGCACTATTATAGCTTTAAAAAACAAAAGAGTTACCACACAAAGTGCGCAAAGATTTATATCCCTACTCACTAATATACAAATAAAACATCTGTCCATTCACGAATGTTATTGAAGATCGAGTATTTGCATCTTTTAATATTAAACAATATGAATGGTTGACATTTTCAAATTAGGTGTTGATTTACATTAATCTGTCGCATGACAAAATAAACATAAATTGATTTGATTGTGCAAATATATATTAGTACTCTATGGTCCAACCCATAAAATGGATTAAAATAGCGTAATGCAGTGTTGCCATTTTATAATACGCAAGTTTTTATTTATTACTTTGTTTTGCCAAAATATTAATAAAGCCATGATAAAATGTTTCTTTTTGTTATTTCTTTAAGCTAAGACACCATTAAAACAATTAATTTTAACTGAATCCAATTGCTGTTTTTTTAAACCGCGTCTTACAACGGTAACGGAAAGAGACGTCACTTGCATTCTTGCACCACTATTTCGATGAGCATACGGAACCCATGCTGGAAATACGCCATCGGCTAGTGAGATGTGTATTTTAACTTTTTTATATTTTACAAATTTACAGTAAGAAAATTAAGAAAGATTAAAATATATTTGGTATTTATAACTTAAAATTTATTGTTTTCAGCTTTAAAGAATTATAACTTTTGTGTCTTTCTTAAAACGTTCCGATGGTCATGGCGGATGAAAATTCAGTAACTCAAGGGCAACCTCATCTTGCAACACAAGATTTAACGCAATTAAATGTTAGCACTCTTACACCGCTAACACCAGAGGTTATTAGTAGGCAAGCAACCATTAACATTGGGACTATCGGTCATGTAGCGCATGGAAAGTCCACTGTTGTGAAAGCCATCTCTGGAGTTCATACTGTAAGATTTAAGAATGAATTAGAAAGAAACATTACAATAAAGCTGGGATATGCCAATGCAAAGATATATAAAGCTGATGGCCCACGGCCGGAATGCTACTGTGCATGCAGTAGCAATAAAGAGGATGAATTTCCTTCTGATTTTAGTGGAGCGCAAGGCCCATTCAAGTTGGTTCGACATGTCTCATTTGTAGATTGCCCTGGTCACGATATCTTGATGGCCACTATGTTAAATGGTGCGGCAGTTATGGACGCAGCTTTACTTTTAATTGCTGGTAATGAGCCTTGTCCTCAGCCACAGACTTCAGAGCATCTTGCAGCTATTGAAATCATGAAACTAAAGCATATTATTATTTTGCAAAACAAAATCGATCTGGTTACTCAAACCCAAGCAAAAGAGCAGCATCAGCAAATTATAAAATTTGTACAGGGCACCGTTGCGGAAGGAGCTCCAATAATCCCGATCTCCGCTCAGCTCAAGTACAACATTGAAGTTGTGTGTGAATATATTTGCAAAAAAATTCCACTTCCTTTAAGGGATTTTACATCAAAACCAAGACTTATTGTCATTCGTTCTTTTGATGTGAACAAACCTGGATGTGAAGTGGATGAGTTAAAGGGTGGTGTTGCAGGTGGCAGCATACTGAAGGGAGTGCTTAGAATTGGCCAGGAAATTGAAATTCGACCGGGTATTGTTGCAAAGGATTCTGAAGGAAAACTGCAAGTTCGGCCAATTTTGTCAAGGGTTGTATCGTTATTTGCTGAACATAATGATCTTCAATATGCTGTACCAGGTGGTCTTATTGGGGCTGGTACAAAGATTGATCCTACACTATGCAGAGCTGATCGCATGGTTGGTCATGTCCTGGGAGAGGTTGGTTCTCTTCCAGATATTTTTACAGAAATTGAAATCTCTTATTTTTTGTTGAGAAGACTTCTTGGAGTAAAAACAGAAGGAGATAAAAAAGGAGCCAAGGTTCAGAAACTATCAAAAAATGAAGTATTAATGGTCAATATTGGCTCCTTGTCGACAGGTGGCCGTGTGCAAGCAATCAAAGCTGATTTAGCAAAAATAATGTTGACTAATCCAGTGTGTACAGAAGTTGGTGAAAAGATTGCATTGAGTAGAAGAGTGGAGAAACACTGGAGGCTGATTGGATGGGGTCAAATCAGACGTGGAATTGTAATTCGTCCAGTTTCATCAACTAAATCACGGGGATGAATTTTTGGACTGATTTCAATTTTAAGTGTCTTACAATAAGTTTGGAAAGTAGTAGGTACAAGAAAATGTAATATTTGCAAAGGTTTTAATAATCGACCAATAATGCTTATTAACTTCAATTTTTGGTGCGGCAAACAATATTGTGGTTGAGGATTAATATTTGCCAATTGGTTTTGATATTACATAATTTTTCCTTTGTATTTAATTTGTCATGTCACAGTTCAACTAAAAAGAATAGTCAATTTCCGGCATTTGTATTTCTGCATACAAACACTTTGTTTTACTTGGTAATAATGTATTGAAATGGTGTTTTTGTGTTAATATTGGCTGCAGTATGATGTTTACTTGAAAGTCACCAGATGATATAAAACAGAATATTAACATTTATTTTGTTTTTTTTCCCGGTAGAGCAGGTATTATTAGGGCCCTTTGTTGGCAATTGTATTTCAGTATGGATGTAGAAAGCAGAATGGAGTTTGCTGTGGAAATGTCCTGCGATTCATGTGCCGAGTCGATCAAGAAAGCAATCAATTCAGAGAAAGTTAAACTGATTTCAATAGATGTTGATAAACAACAAGTTGTAGTACAATCAATGCTTCCATTTCAAAAAGTACAAGATCTATTAGAATCAACCGGCAAGCGAGCTGCATTCATGGGCCATGGTTCGGGTGGAGGTAGACATCTTGGTGCAGCAGTTGCTGAACTGTCGGGAAAATTTGTAAATGGGGTTGTAAGGTTATTGCAACTGGACCACAACTTGTGTTTAATAGAAGGTACAATAGATGGATTAATTCCTGGGAAACATGGGATTAATATTCATGAGTTTGGTGATCTGTCTAATGGATGCACAAGCTGTGGAGAACATTACAATCCTTACAACCATAAACATGGTGGAAAGAGTGATACTGAGCGGCATGTTGGTGATATGGGTAATATAGAAGCGACGGTTGATGGTCGGTCAACTTTTCGTTTCCTGAATGATCGGATCAAAGTATGGGATGTCATTGGTCGATCATTTATTGTGCATGAACGTTCAGATGATGAGGGGAAAGGAGATAATAAATTATCCAAGATCAATGGAAACTCTGGACCTGGAATAGCCTGTGCTATTATTGCACGATCATCAGGATTGTTTGAGAACAACAAGCGGGTTTGTACATGTGATGGGGTTGCTGTGTGGGACGAAAGAGACCTTCCTGCAGCCGGTGCTAGCAGAAGCAAATATGAACAAAAATTATAAATTTGAGTGGTTTTAATTAGTGTTAAATTAAAAATTTTCTTGCTGCCCAAGTGATAAGAAATATTACATTATCAAAGTAATAATTTGTTTTTATTCCATCTATGCATTATTATATTTAATCGCTATTTTAAATGTATAATATACCTGTACCTGACTTGTTTTTTGTACACTGTTTGTTTTCTCACTGCATAGTCATATAGCCTGGTGTAGTGCATTTTGTAATTGGGAATCTTTGAGTTTCAAATGTTGTGGAAAACTTCCCTTTTGATATCAAAAAGTGACATGTGCACAGTCCTATCACAACAGAACAATAACTAATTATGTTAAAATAAATGGGTGATTAATACTTTGCACTGTTATAGACTTTTCTTTCATTCCTAAATACTAAGCAATACAAATTTTGTTAAATTTTTTTTTAACATCACAGTAATTACCAGAAAAAAAACAGTAAACCAGTTGTTTGTGTTAAGGTACTGTTACAGAATCATATATGCACAGCTATATTAATCATCCCAATTTGTGCATCCCTGCAACACTGTTCAGATTTAGTACTATCTTATTAATCTTGTAATAAACATTGTGATTTGATGATCCCTTGCACAGAATGAGGCTTAATGAAGCTTTCCTTTTTCAATTATTTTGTGGTGCATTATTCTTCTTATTGGTCGAAGCATCACAAGGTGATAGAAGTCGGCCTTACCAGGTGAGGTTTATAAATATGTTATGAGCATTTTATCCAGTATATTGTTCACAGTACTGTTTGGGAGCGTGTCAACATAATTGCACAGATGGATCATTTGATAAAAAACAAAGCAGTTTCATGATGTTCCTGAGTTGGAATTGTTTAGAAGAATGCAAGTTAGTGTTTTAATTTTTAGATCCTTTATTTCAAAATGCATGTGATATAAATTTTAACTTTATTTTATTGTTTACAGGTATACGTGTATGTGGAAAACTGTTGAACAGTACCAGTCATCTGGTATGAGAGTTCCCCAATTCCATGGAAAATGGCCGTTTATTCGTATGTTAGGCATGCAAGAACCCGCATCTGTTTTATTCTCTATCCTCAATGGAGTAACAAATTTATTAGGATATATAAAATATCGAGTTGCTGTTTCATCAGATGCCCCACTTTATATCGTCACTGCTATGCAAACTCTCATTGCTGTAAATGCATGGTTGTGGTCAAGTGTTTTCCACACTCGGGATTTTCCATGGACCGAAAAATTAGACTATTTTTGTGCTACTTCATTGGTTTTGCACTCCTTTTATGTAATAATTCATAGACTGTCTTATGAAGCAAAGAGTGAAAATGTGAAACGAATTCGCTGGTTAGCTGCCAATATCATTGTAGCATTTTATCTTGGTCACATATCATACTTAAGTTTTCAAAAATTTGATTACGGTTACAACATGCAAGCAAATGTAACAATTGGATTATTTAATTCCATTACTTGGTTAAGTTTTTGTTTTCGCAAGCGAAAGACACACCCCCATGTAAGAAAAATGGCTGCAGCCGTATTATTGACCAACTTTTTTCTTTTATTTGAGCTTTCAGATTTCCCTCCATTTCTTTGGATATTAGATGCACATTCTATATGGCATTTGTTAACCATTCCAATGCCATTACTGGTATATTCCTTTTTTAAAGACGAAAGTTTAAAAATGTTACACGAATTGAAAAAAAATAAAGTTCCTTAATATGTCACTCACTGTACTTTCTGCAAAAACAATCGTTTTAATTTCTTTATACATAAACATGAAAAATACAAAATATGAAATAGTGTTTTTATTAATACCACCCACAACTAGTTTTGTGCACAATATAAAAGTAGGCCGCTATTACACAATGCTGCTGTGCAAACGATTTTACAGTCGTTTTTATGGTGCATGTTGCAACAATAGCTTATAATTTGTATAACAAACTAAACTATCAATTCTAGGTAAATCCCCCCAAACACAATTAAAAACACACGTGGTAAAAATAGGAAAAAGAGTGGAGCTGCTAGTGGTTTTAATTAGTGTTTAATTAAAAAAAAATGTGATGTCCAAGTGATATGAAATATTACATTATCAAAGTAATAATTTCTCAAGGCAACATTATATTTAATAAGTATCTTCTTTACTTCCCAACTAACACAAACACACCCATCAAACTCAGTAATACTGCATACTGACATCACCAAACCCTATTTATTCAGATTACAGATTTGAACAACAAAAGTAGTAGCCAGAAGAAACCAGAACTAATAAATATATAAAAATAAATAAAAACAGCTTCTATCTTAAAGCTATTGCACAATATCCATGGCAATTTGTAGAAACCAATTAGTTGCCTTTCTTTTGAAGCAGAATAAATGGAAAAGAATTCAGATTGTTTACAATTCATTTTTTTCATTATTTCTTGAATTTTTTATCATATCCCGGAACATTTCCAGAGACTTTATACTTTTTGACAACCTGAAAAAAATATTTAGTTAACATAGAAAATTTAGGGCATAAATAGGATGGTACCATGCAATTTCCTGAAATTTTGCAAATGATGAATGCTCTCTGCTAACCTGCTCAAGACAATCTTATTAAACTGAATCTGCTGAGCTGACCTTTCTACTGCAAAACTCTTTCCTACTAACAACATAAAACTAGTTACAATAGGCCTAATGCATGAATAAATCCTGTCTATACATTGTATAACAATTCTGAAATTGCTTAATCCTGTATATTACAACAACATAATATGTTGTGTTTACATAATATACACTTTTGTTACACAAAATATTTACCTGGCAAAAGCATTAATTAGAGACACCACCTCTTGCCTCATGAGCTGGAATGGGGAATCATTTGCTACATCCATTTCTTTGGCAGAGAACAAAATTTTGAGTGCAGTACCAAGTCCTTGGGTCTAAAATAAAAATAACTTCAGGAAAATATAAGTGCAATGTCCAATCACAACAAAAAAAACTTAATCAAAAGAAAAAACATG